>SJYV01013536.1:0-12290 GCA_006410875.1 Neotragus pygmaeus | reverse complement strand
TCCTGACTCCTGGACCCCCCAGGCTGTCTCCTTCAGGTGGGAGTGACTCCTGGACCCCCAGGTGGGGATCCTGGGCCATCTCCTCCAGGTGGGGGGCTGATTCCCTGTACCCCTAGGCCATGTCCGCCAGGTGAGGAGGGGGGGTGACTCCTGGACCCCCAGTGGCATGTCCTCCATTGGAGGGGGTGACTCCTGGACCCCCAGGCCGTCTCCTCCAGGTGAGGGGGCGCTGAGATGCAGGCAGATCCCACAGCTGCTCCCCTGAGTTCTGCCACCCCTCTCGAGGGCGCTGGATGACCGGAGGCTGTGGCGAGGCTGCGGCCAGGCCAGGGGCAGGAGGACCTCTGGGGCTGGGCCTGGCACTTGCGGGCCTGGCGCTTTCTGTTCAGCNGCTGCTCCCCTGAGTTCTGCCACCCCTCTCGAGGGCGCTGGATGACCGGAGGCTGTGGCGAGGCTGCGGCCAGGCCAGGGGCAGGAGGACCTCTGGGGCTGGGCCTGGCACTTGCGGGCCTGGCGCTTTCTGTTCAGCAGTAGGACGCCCGGCCGGCCTCACAGACGCAGGCGGAGGCGGCGCCCCATGAGCCTGCTGCCAGCGGTGGCATGTGAGTGCGTGTGCCCGGGAGAAGTGATGCGAGAGAGCTCCCTGGGCCCCGGCCGTCAGCTCGTCTGTCAGAAGCTCAGCCCGGGGCCCGCTGTCCCTCGGTGTCTGCGGAACAAGGAGCAGAGCCGTCGGTGAGTTTGCCGGGGGTGGGGCATGGTTGTGCATCCTCAGAGTTCATTAGCACTGGGCCCTGTCTGCTCCGCCCAGCACGCCTCCTGCTCTGCCAGGGTCGTGAGGGGATTCAGGGAACAGAGATGATGACCACCCGGCTCTCCACCTCCCAGGCCCCTGCCAGCTCTCAGGCCATTAGCGAGACCTCCCTGAAAGTCAGGAGGCGGGGGCGCCGGGTAGGGCTGAGGGCCCCGGGGAGGGCGCAGGTTCTGCACAGAGGCCACGAGCAATCCTGCTGAGGCTCATCTCAGGACTGTGTGCGCAGAGCCCCGAGAGCCTGCATGCGGCCGGACGTGGAGCAGCACCATTTAACAAGTGCTAATTAGGTGTCTCTCTGCAGACACCCGACTAATCACGGGGTTAAGAGGATGGGAAGATGCTGCCACCGCGAGAGACCACAATCTGTCACTGGCCGTCTGCCACCGCGTGCGTGGTCATCTGCAGGAGCTGTCCAAACCAGCGAGACCCCCATGGCGGTTCCTGGGGGAGGCGGCTGGGAGGGCCAGGGTGTCCCATCCAAACTGGCGAGACCCCCACAGTGGTTCCTGGGGAGGAGGCTGGGAAGGCTGGGGTGTCCTGTCTAAAATGGAGAGACCCCCACGGTGGTTCCTGGGGAGGCAGCTGGGAGGGCTGGGTGTCCTGTCTAAATGGGAGAGACCCCTGTGGCAGTTCCTGGGGAGGCAGCTGGGGAGGGTTGGGGTGTCCTGTCCAAACCAGGAGACCCCCATGGCGGTTCCTGGGGGAGGCGGCTGGGAGGGCCGGGGTGTCCCATCTAAACCGACGAGACCCCTGTACCGGTTCCTGGTGGAGGCAGCTCGGAGGGTTTGGGGTGTCCTGTACAAACTGATGAGACCCCCATGGCAGTTCCTGGGGAGGCGGCTGGGAGGGCTGGGGTGTCCTGTCTAAACGGGAGAGACCCCCGTGGCGGTTCCTGGGGAGGCGCTTGGGAGGGTTGGGGTGTCCCGTCTAAACCGACAAGACCCCTGTAGCAGTTCCTGGGGGTGGCAGTTGGGAGTGTTGGGGTGTGCTGTCTAAACTGGAGAGACCCCCACAGCGGTTCATGGGGAGATGGCTGGGAGGGTTGGGGTGTCCCATCTAAACTGGAGAGACCCCCACAGTGGATCCTGGGGTGGCAGCTGGGAGGGTTGGGTGTCCTGTCTAAATGGGAGAGACCTCCACGGCAGTTCCTGGGGTGGCAGCTGGGAGGGTTGGGTGTCCTGTCTAAATGGGAGAGACCCCCACGGCAGTTCCTGGGGTGGCGGCTGGGAGCGTTGGGTGACCATGTGTCTTTGCACGTGGGTGGCATCACTCCTGTTTCTCCTGGTCAGGCCCCCTTGCCCTGGCCAGCCGCAGGGGATGGGTGCTGAGGCCTCGCCTCTGGTGCACCTGCGTGTCCTGGTCCTCGTCGGTCGTGTTTGAGCATCACACGCCCCTACCCCGGCAGTCTGTCCCAGGGAGCCTCCTGCAGACCCCCTCCCGGGGCCTCAGCCTGTGGCCTGTGTGAAGGTTAAATTCTGAAACAACAGGACACCTCTCACGAGGGAGCGCACGCAGGGCCCCCGAGAGGCTCGAGACTATTTATGAAAGATTGTTCTCACTTTGTGTTCCCTAAATACTGTTTCCTAAGCAATCTGCTAATTTTTCACTGGGGTCTTACACGTTCCCTGCCTCTCGCCATATTGACTCATCAGATTTTTCAACTGAGTAACTGATGAATTAATAATTCCAAATAATGGATGGTGTTACAGAATGTTAATGCATCTCTGTGGGGTACATGAAAGGCAGTGCGTCGTCGGAGAAGAGGAGCGGCCTCCACGCTTATTAATTTAGCCATCTAAATGAGAGTCAGAATTTCAGCCTGAATAAATATCGGGAGTTTGTTTAGGTCCCAGAGGTCTTTCAAAAAGTCAGTTATTGAAAGGCTTGCTTGGAAAGCTTTTAACCTCGGCGTAATTACCACGGAGCTTGGCACCATTTGACTTCCATTAATACAAAATGGGAGCGATTCTCCTGCTGTCGTTAGCCCAGGTTAAGTACGTTTGTTTTTTATAATTGTGTCCTGGTGCGATGCACGCAGAGAAAGGCAGCGCCATGTAGGCCGGGAGCCCTCCCGCTACTGACAGCCTTTGTCCAGGGCCTCGTCCTTCTGGGCCACTGCCCACCACTCCAGCATCTTCTCAGTGAAAAGCAAAGTGTTGACAAAGAGCTAAACAAACATTCCCCGCCCACCCACACACAAGTGAATGTGGGGGTGTCTGAATGAAGCTGGTGAGTTGTATGAGGATCAACGCCCTGGATGTGATATGAGATTACAGTTTTCGGGAAACGGGTAAAGCTACGTGGGATTTCCCCATGGTATTGTTCCGTCTAATTGTGTGCCTATTCACAATGATCTCAATAGAAAAATCTAATTATAAACGCTGGTTCCTACCACCCTCACTGGGATTTTGATGGACCCACTGCCTTACGGATTTCCCTTGAAATCCTTCCAAAAGTAACTTCAACGGGCCCGTTGAAATACAAAGCATTTAATAGACATAAGTAAAACAATAAAAGCCTTGCATTGGGGTGTATGCTCTCTTATTTCCACTTGACTTTGTGTAAAATTAACCAAACAGAAGTCTGTTTTTGAGACAGTCCAGATGTTGCTAGGAAATGACGTTGAACTCTTGCCTCATATGCACAGTCTGTGTGCAGAGCCGTCCGTGCCTTCCTACCCAAGCTCAGGGTGGCATTCAGAGTCAGATGCGGGAGGACAGGCCTTGGGAGACCACGTCTCTCAACTGGAGTCAGACCCTGCCTGCTTTGTCATTGAGATTCCCTGGAGTGTGGACACGCACACTCGTGGGAGCTAAGTAGTGGCTGCAGAGACCCTCATGGACCACGAAGCAGAAAATATTTACTATCTAGTCATTTGCAGAAACGGTTTGATGACCCTGCATCGGGCCACCTGCTCTCACCAGCCCTCCCAGAATGAGACTGCCCAGCTGGCCCAGTGTTCTGGGTAGGTGAGACTTTAGCCCTGGCAGTGCCCCATGGAATGCGGGTGAGGGGCTGGGACTCCCTGCCCACGGGGAACTCGCCATCTGCCACCAGCACTACCTGGGCTGGGTGTGGAGCCCAGCCACTGGCCATCTCGGCCGTCGCGTCTCGCCCCATCCCAGGCAGGCCCTCCCAGGTGGGGCTGCTGCTCTTCCTTGGGAGACCTGGGTCTGGGTCAGGGGCTCCGAGGGTGGGGTTTTGTCTTTTCCTATCTATAGAAGCCACTGATTACATTCAAAACCTTACTGATCTTTAAAATGCCTTCACATAAATTAAGCATAATGAAGAATAGGGTGTTATTATAGAGAGAGTCTAGAAGCAGCCAATTAATAAACTGGGTTCTGCTCCAGAGTGTTTGGCAGAATTACTGTGTGAACTNGGGGGGTGGGGAGCAAGAAAGAAGAGGAAAGAGAGGGAAATAAAACAAACCAATACTCTTCCCTCCAAATGTGGTTTCACCCTAAGTTTCCAAAATACATAAAGAAAAGCTAATATTGAGAAAGAGTCAACAAAATAAACCCACCGTCAACACACTAAAGACTTCAGCTGCAAGTGGTCTTCAGAACCATCTGTCAAACGTGTAAAATAACTACTCAGGATGCTCAAAGAGGCTGGTGAAGGCAAAACTTTCATTTAAAAGAATGAAACCCAACAAGGTATCTTATGAAAAAGCTGCAATTGGGAATATTGGAAAAATTAGAAATTCAAAGTATTAGGAATGGAATACAGACATTGATGCAAGCCAGACGTGGCCTCGGGAGTCAGACGGTGGAGACGGCGGGAGTCCTGCTCTGCTCTGACACGGCGTCTGCACAGAATGGAGCCTGAGGATGAAAGAAAACAGAGGTGAGACGCATGCAGGGCAGGTATGCAGCGCCCAGTGTTCCTCTGATCAGCGTTCAGGAGATCCAGGGGAGAAGGATGGGAGTGTAGACTGCAGAGGGAATGGTGAGCACTTCCTGAAACTGAAGACGGGCCTGGCTTTTCAGACGCAGAGTGTGCCCCGCCTGAGCGTGAGGACAAATAAAGCAGGAGCCCGATCCCCGGGAAGGTGACTCTACAGGGCAGGAGGGAGGCGGGCCACCTTAGACGCTGCTGCAGCGGAAAAGGCAGGTGCAGCTTGAGGCCGGGAGGAGACTGGTGGAGCCCCTTTCCACAAGTCACAGAAGACGAGCTGTGGGGCAATGTCTTCTAAGAGTTGGAGCAAGTAACCGTTGCCCTAAGACTTAGACCCACCCAGGTTGAAATTTTTATTTGAGGCAAAACTAGGTCAGTGCTGGTCCTTCAGGACTAAAGAATTTACTACCTTATAGCTTTATTAAAAGAACTATCAAAAGATGTTCTTTAAAAGAAACATCACAAAAGTGAATGCAGAAGGAACAGTGTAAATTTTGTAAAAATCAAGGAAATATAAAGAATAGTAATCAGAAAATAAAAAATAAACTCATCACTGTTCGCCATGAATATAATCAAACTCTATTGTAAATAGACAGATGTTACATGATGGAATGTCTTCAAAACTTTATAAAAAGCTTGAGAAAAGCAAGACTGCAAACAGTGGAAAAACAAAGAGATTGAAAAGATGTGCCAGGTAAATATTAAAGTAGTAATATTAATATTAGACAAATCCAAACTTAATATATATAGTACTAGAGTTAAGAAAGTATATTAGGCAATGAAAAAATGAAGTAAAATATAAGAAGATATAAGAACTGTAAGCTCATGTTCACTTAATAAAACTTAAAAATATATACAAAACCCTAAAAGAATTATAAGAATAAACAGGTATACCCAGTAAGATAAAAGATGAGTTTAACACACATTAATTTTTTAGGATAAATAAAAATTAATTGTGCCTCTAAAGATTTACATGACAGAGTCAGCACATTTGACGAAACATATACTTGTCTGTATCTATTTTGTGCATGTATGTGCGTATTTATATATAGGATTATGTCTATAGAAATAAATTATACATAGTGTATATACACATGCATAATTAATGCATAAAATGTATATGGAGCATATATATACAATTAGCACTGTAATAAATATTAGTGAAATCTGAATATTTTAATTGACAAAATATTTCTCTGTTTACTATAAATAAATAAAACTTAAGTCTAGGAAAGCATAATTTTTGAACCTTAGAAACGTGCTCTGAAATGCCACAGGTGTGATGGGAAGGCGCTGCCCTGAGCTCCCGTCATTGACACACACGTTCCAGCTGAACAACTCCTCAGGGGAAGTCACGGCCTCACCCCAATTTATTAATGAAAACAAACAGATGCTCAACTCTAGGATAGAGCGAGATGAATATAAACCTAAAAGGAAGTGAAAAGAAATAGTAAAGACAAGAGAATGAATCAGTACCTTATAAAGAAAAAATAATCAGGTTCTACAAACGCATTTTTTCATTCAAGGAAATGAACCTTCTTAATACGACTGATAAGAAGCAGCACATATTAATAAGAAAAGGCAAATATGACTTAAAAAAAGGACTAGAGATGTTTGAAACTCAAAAAGAGTACCATGAAAGACTTTAGGTTGTGAAATAAATATGTTTGTCTCAGAATCAGAAAATAAACTAAGATCAGAACAGAAAAGTCATTAGCTTCTCAGGACAAGCAGGTTAGAAGTGTGTGGCAAAATTCAACACTCCCAAGTGGTAACAAAGCTGGGAGCAATCTGACACATAAGACATCGCAGGTAAAGAAGGGCCTACAGAAACACCTCCATTTATGCTAAAAACAACACGAGGCTGCTCGCGATGAGCTCTTGAATTTCACAGCGGAGGGCAGGGAGGTCCTAGCTGCAGTAATAAGGCAAGAAACACTTTCACTTGAAAAGGAAGCACTGAATCTCCATGTTTGCACGTAATGAACAATAGAAAATCAGTATCAATAAAGGACCCAGACCCAGGAATAAACCTACCCCCCAAATGTGTGCAATTTCTATGCAAATAAAAGGAAAATTTATGACAGAAAAGAAGGTCTGAAAACATGGAGACAGAAGCAGTTGGCAGATTAGAAATCTCAATATTTTGAAGGTGTAAAATCAAAACACAATCCCCACAGTGTCTTTCCTGGACTTGCGGATCTTACTCGAAGGTCCCCGTGATAAGAGTGAAACGCACGGGTAGACAGACTCCTGCAGAAGACAGGGCAGAGGGCTTCTGTACCAGCCGCGTCCAGGGCAGGGTGGAGACTCGGAAGCAAAGGCTGTGCAGGCGGCGGTCCCTCTGGGGACTGAGGGAGGGGGCGGGCTGCGGCAGGCAGGGGCCCAGCCCGCGTGTTTCCTTTCTTCCGAGAGAGGTGCCTGGAGCAAGAGTGGCAGAGGGCTCACGCCGACTAATCTTGCTGTGAGTCAGCAATGCCCTCTTCTCGATCTTGGCAATGTGTCCTTCTTTCAACGGTACTTTCAACTCCTCTTTCAACGGCAGACTGCTCATCCAGGGCTGTGGACCTTTGCGTCCTTACCTGTCAGCCTCCAGACTCAGGACGCCCCCAGCCCGTATCTGCCCCCTCCCCACCCCACACTCTGGTCTGCTTCACCTCCTCCCCGCAGCGTTTCAGCTGTGGAAGCTGCCGTGGTTCCCCAGGGCCCCAGAGCGCGTGGGGCCATCCGCACGCCCTGGGCACGCGGCCCTCTGCTGTACCTTAGAGGCACTGCACCCCCAGCCTCCTGGGGAGGCTTGACAGCCTTGAACTCTTCTCCATGGCAGGGCTTTGCGGAGGAGGTCAGTTCAGGAGAAAACTGCTTGCCAGACAACAAGCGGGCACACTGCTTCACTCATGGAGCAGTTAGCATCAGACACTTGCTACACCTGGATGGAGGCTTCTAAAATCTCCATGGTGACAGGAACGGTACAGTGTGCCCTCCAGAAGCTCACGGCGGCCATCAGGAAGATGCTCTCCTTCACCCTCCCCTGGAGCCTGCAGACAGGAGAGGGTTTTGCACAGTGTCACTGGACACAGCATAGCAGAAACCACACAGGCGACTTCTGGGGCCCTGAGACCATTACCTAGGGCCCACAGCCTCACGGCGAGGACGCCCAGCACCCCTCCAGACCCGGTGAGCCAGGCTTCGGGGCCGGGTCCTGCCTCCTGAGTCACCTGGGCAGATGCCACCAAGGGTGGAGGCAAGACGTCCTGGCTGGACCTCAGAGCCCTGAGCAAGATGAACGTCACCCCGTGCCCAGCTGTTAAGAAGCAGAGCTTTATCTTGGCAGCACAGATCCAGCTCCTGCGTTCTGGAAAGTCCGCTCCTGCAGAGTACAGCTGCGACGCCTGGAGGGGTGGCGGGTCACCCCCGGGTAAGAGGGGCCACGCCTGAGAGACCGCCAGGGTGATAACAGCAGAAAGGGCCGAGGCACTTGTCACTGGCGCCCCTCAGCCCCGGGAGGCTGTCGGTGAGGTCCACGGCCATCCCTCAGCACTGCCGGGCCGGGGGCTCTCGCACCTGCGAGGGGGCGGGCTGCCCGCGGGGGCAGGCTCAGAGGAGGTTAGTCTCTCGTGGCTGGCTCAGCGGGCGTCCGGTCCCTGCTCTCACGGAGAGCTCGGGGCTTCTTCACGTCCAAGGTGCCCCTTTCTGCTCCCCGGGGCGTGTCAGTAGGAACCCGAGCTCTGTCTAAGCGATGCGGCCCCCAGACGCCCTGCGTGAGTCCCTTTCTCTTTCATCCCCACGCCGGGGCTGCAGCGCCCGCCCTCTCTTCGGGGCTGGGTCGGTTTCCTACAAGGCGACCACGTTTGTATTTACAGCCGCTCCTTCTGAGCTAGCGGATTAGTAAACCAAGCCAGTCTTGGGAATAAAATCATCAGGAGAAGATCACGTTTGGAAATTTCCCTGAAGACTTAGGGTTCCCTGACACGTGCATCTGGCACCTCCCTGAGCTCTCCAGGGGCGGGAACTCTAACCCTGTGCTGGGAAAACCTACGCAGATTAGCCAAATAAAGCCCACGCCCGGAGCCGAATCCAAACTCCTCACACTCGCCGGGAGAGGCGNCAACCACTGGACCACCAGGGAAGTCCACACCAGACAACTTTAAAGGCCACAGGTCGTGATATGATTTGATTGTCTTAGGATCATGGGTCTTTCCACCCACCAATCAGTTGTGGCCAGTGACTCTGAGCACAAAATTCTACTGCTAGAGTGGGCTGCCTATTCAGTGGGGGCCATGAGAAGACAGGCTGATTTCCTTAGAAGAATCTGTGAGCCCGGACGGGCTCAAGGCCAGCTTGCATAAAGCAAATCTGCTTAGGAGTCCTTCTTTAACTCATTTACTGGTTGGCCTGAAAACAAGTCTATTCGCGTGAGAAGACAAGAAAGGAAGTTTTGAAACTAGTCCAGACTGCAGAGCAAACTGCCCTTATGGCCTTGCCAGCCATGGTGCTGGAGGTGTCTAGTCCACTGAATTTCGGCATGGCCAACAGACCATCACAGTGGGGACCCCACGGGGGTTGAAGCAAAACTACATTTCAGCAGATAACTACTTGTTTGTTTATTTTTGGCAGCTCTGGGTCTTCATTGCTTCATGCAGGCTTTCTCTAGTTTTGGGAGTAGGGGCTACTCTTGCTATAACTATTCTCCTTTCAGGAAACATGTTATATCTTGCTCCTGAAGTCCCATGGAAATAACTGGAATAGAAAGTTACCATGAAACTCAAGCTGAGCATCGTTTAATCCATCTTGCTTCAAAATGGGGCAACCCAGAGCTTCCCGTTACTAAGTAGACTCCAGATTCTGAAGGCCTATGTAAGTTATCCAAGCTTTGTTTACGTCTTTATACCCTCCTCCTCTCCCCTGTCACATATGCTTTCATTTGCCCCATTTGGGAAGGAGTCCCATATGATGAGCTAAACAAGGGTAAAAAGATTCTAGCCACATTTACAGATGGTTCCGTGTGGTATGCTGGTACTATCTAGAAGTGAACTGGTTCACCATTATTATATTAAAAACCATAGAAACTTCCATTTTAAAGATGGTAGCATAAAAAGAGTATTTCCTCTCTATTTTTTTGCAGTCATCCAAAAGCAATGGGGATGGGGAGGGAGGTGGGAGGGAGGTTCAGGATGGGGAACACATGTACACTTGTGGTGGATTCATGTCAATGTATGGCAAAACTACTACAATATTGTAAAGTAATTAGCCTCCAATTAAAATAAATAAATTTATATTAAAAAATAAATAAATTCTAAAAAAAAAAGCAATGGGGAAAATAAGAAACAAAAATACAAATTCCAGTTTCAGCAAAACAATGAACTAGCTCAAGCTTCAAACCACAATTCAAATGGAATTGGCTGCCAAAAGTAGTCAAGTTCTAGTGGAGGTGTGCATGGAAGAAAGGGTAGCCAGGTCATGGCTTTTGCAGATCTTAAAAAGAGCAAAGATATTACATTTCTCAAGGGTGAGGNTTTTTTTTTTTTTTTAATTTTGCTCTTGAACTTGGTGTCCAATGCTCCTTCCTTGGGGTTTAATCTGCAAACCTCCAGTGACTGAAGGTGTGAGCGTCTTTTCACAGGCTTACCGGCTGGTTGTATATCTTCTTCTGCCAAGTTCCTGTGCATTTTGGAACCTTTCTATTTCATGGAATTAAAAGGCAGCTTTGTTCGTTTCCCGCCTCTGCTGAGCACAGCCCACGGGCCAGCGGCTTACAGAGCAGACCTTCCCAGACCTTCCCTCTGGAGGCTGGAAGCCCAGACCCAGGTGGCAGGTGTTGCAGGGCGGGCTCCCGCTGCAGGCGCGGCCGCTCCAGGCCGTCCACACACCAGCCCCTCGAGTTCTGTGTCCCCGCCTCTGCTTCTTAGGTCGGACCAGGCCCACGCGTGTGGCCGCCTCTCCCCAGGCCCTCCCCACCCGGGTCACACTCAGACACTGGCCACGAGGACTCAGCATGTGAGTCTGGGAGCACAGTTCAGCCCATAAATGAGGGGCCCCCAAGTCCCGGGCAGGGGAGTCCAGGGTCGCAGACAGTCCCAGGCAAGCTGGCTCTCCCGATGCTCAGCGCCCAGGCTCAGGGCACAGGCAAGGGCGTCCCTTCCTCTGCCTGCCCACGCAGGCGGCACCCTGCCCATCACCCGCGCCTTCAGGGACGACGAGGCGCCTCCTGTGGAGGTGCGCTGCTCAGGACGGCAGGCNCAGTCCCAGGCAAGCTGGCTCTCCCGATGCTCAGCGCCCAGGCTCAGGGCACAGGCAAGGGCGTCCCTTCCTCTGCCTGCCCACGCAGGCGGCACCCTGCCCATCACCCGCGCCTTCAGGGACGACGAGGCGCCTCCTGTGGAGGTGCGCTGCTCAGGACGGCAGGCTGAAAGCACCAGCTGGGAAACCCGATTTGGGCGGAATTGAGGGTTTTGGCCGCTGTAAACAGCTCATTTCTGCCCAGGCGATCGGATCAGCTCTCAGGATAATCTAATCGGGGAGGACATTTGTCAGCTGGCCGCTCTGATTCCTGCAGGCCTGTGGGTCCCCAAGGCCCGAGTGTGGGTCCCCTGCTTGGAGCGTTTGGGCAGCAGTGGTGCTGGGGGACGGCACCCTGACCCCCGAGGGGTGCGGGTGTGGCCGCCCGAGGTGGTGGGCAGCACAGATCCAGCCCCCGAGGCCTGCAGACCCTGCCGCTGACCTGTGGCGAAGATCCGGCTTTGATTTTAAATAATCCAATTAAAAATTCCACCTCAGAAACATGGTAATTGTAATCTGTCTCATCTCTAAGTGTAATTATATTAAACTCCAATTTTCCTTCAAATATGCATTCTAATTCAATTTTCCTTTTTTCCCCCTTCTTAACTAAATCTATTATCATTCCCTCAGTTAAATTATGCTTATTTAATCTTTGATGAGACCTTTCGCCAGCAATCAGCTGTTTTAAATTAATGCCCCCAAATCTTGGGGACAGTGGCACTTGGTTCGGGCAGACTCTGGGGAGGTGCAGGGGGCGGGGTGACTCCTAGATCCCCGCTGAGGGGCTCTGCTGGGCCTCGGTGCCCCCAGACCCACAGAGAGGGCAGTGCCCAGGCATCCCCAGACCCGCGGAGAGGGCAGCGCCCAGGCCCCCAGGAGAGACAGCGCCCAGGCCCCTACTGTCCCGCTGCCCCCACGGTTGGCAGCCCCTGCGGACTTCAGCAGCTGCCTCCCCTCCAGGGAACGTGGTCGACCTCGGCCTGACTGGATCTCACAGGCGGACCTTCCTCAGAGGAGCAAATAATTACTGCCAAATGCCAGTGTTGACCTCAGTGATTCTCATTGTATGAATTAAGCATAAATCCCACAGGTTTACAGCTTCGATGCAACCATTAAACCAAATTAACATATGAATTAAGTGCAAAAAATAATCAACAAAACACAACAGTCCAATGCCGTCCCTTGGATTGGATTCAGGCAATGTTTGAACGACGGGGCCCTGCCGGCTCAGGGCTGGCTTCAGGCCCCTCTGCGTGGGTAGACGCCTTCCTCCCCAGGCTCCCCCTCCTCCCTGATTCCC
>SJYV01013535.1:18695-48803 GCA_006410875.1 Neotragus pygmaeus | reverse complement strand
GCTACAATCCATGGGGTCGCAAAGAGTCGCACACGATTGAGCGTCATAACTGTCACTTTCTTTCTTAGATATTCCACCACCTCTCCAAGAAGGTCGGGTCGATCATCATATCCACCCATCCTGAAAATCAGAAGGCCCTCCCTCATCAGATGGGGACCCTGCATTGGGAACTGCTGTCCAGCTCCCCTGATGGCTCAGTTGGTAAAGAATCAGCCTGCAATGCAAGAGACCCTGGTTCGATTCCTGGGTTGGGAAGATCTGCTGGAGAAGGGATAGGCTACTCACTCCAGTATTCCTGGGCTTCCCTTATGGCTCAGCTGGTAAAGAATCCACCTGCAATGTGGGAGACCTGGGTTCGATCCCTGGGTTGGGAAGATCCCCTAGAGAATGGAAAGGCTACTTATGCCAGTATTCTGGCCTGGAGAGTTCCGTGGACTGCATAGTCCATGGGGTCACTAAGAGTTGGACATGACTGAGTGACTTTCACTTTCAGGTTGTTATAGTTTTTTTTAGTTTGGTTCTCTTTAAGCTGTATCTTATTTTTTAACTATTTACTTATTTATTTGCTGCATATGGTCTTAGTTACTGCAGGATCTTTGCTGCATCATGCGGGACCTTTTGTTGTATCGTGGGCTCTGGCAAGCTCAAGCTCAGTAATTGTGGCTCACAGGCTTAGTTGCTCTACAGCATGTGGTCTCTTAGTTCCCTGATTGGGATGGAACCTGCGTCCCCTGCTTTGCAAGTCAGACTCTTAACCACTGGACCACCAGGGAAGTCCCTCTACTCTACTTCCAAAAGGTAGCTAACTAGTTATTATTCTGATTTCCATGAACTCAAAAAGGTCTGCTCTTAAACCCACATGGGGTCCATGGATGCTCAGGTCTAGGATGGGCTGGCAGCTTTTCCACAGGCTCAGAAAGCTGCTCCAGGCAGGAGTACAGGGAGACACTCGCCCCATCTCCTTGCTTTAGAGATGAGGATATGAGACTTAGAGCAGGACAAACACCAGCTTCAGGTTTCCCTCTGTGCTCTTTCCTCAGCTCAGTGGGACTCTGGTGAGGATCACGCAGAAATTCTTAAGGGCAGCCTAGGTATGTCATGGACACAAATACATACCTTCAAGGCCTTCCCTTGTGGCTCAGTTGGTGAAGAATCTGCCTGAAATGCAAGAGACCCGGTTTGATCCCTGGGTCTGAAAGTTCCCCTAGAGGAGGGCATGGCAACCCACTCCAGTATTCTTGCCTGGAGAATCCCATAGACAGAGCAGGTTGGTGGGCTGTGTCCATGGGGTTGAAAAGAGTCAGGCACAACTGAGTGAACAGCACAACAGACCCTCAGAGGGGCCCGGTGGGACCCTAATGCCGTCTTTTCAGCTCTGTCTGGACAGCTCATTAAAGGCTTCCAAAATGCTCCGCACTTGCTGCTTGGCTAAAACCTTTGGGCGTTGACCCTAAGGGCTATAGAACAACTCTTGGTCCCCGCTGCTCAGACTTCATCAGGTGTCTGTGAGCACCATGTGCTGATTCTGCTGGCCTCCATGTCTGTTTGGCCTTACTCTTCTAAAGGTTTGGTGATTTCTTCTCATTTCTACCCCATCTCACACTGAATTCTCCTGTTGGGTGCCTCGGACGGAGCAATTAACATCCCTTGTCTTTTAAGCAGGGCTTCCCTGGTAGCTCAGTGTTAAAGAATCTGCCCACAGTGTAGGAGATGCGGGTTCAATCCTGGGTTGAGAAGATTCCCTGGAGAAAGAAATGGCTATCCACTCTAGTACTCTTGCCTGGAGAATCCCATGGACAGAGGAGCCTGGTGGGCTACTGTCCATAGGGGTCGCCAAGAGTGACATGACTGAGTGACTAACACTTTCCTTTAAGCAGTCCTTATGCAAAATAAAATTTATGCAGAAGCTCAACAGGTAAACCAGTGTAGATAGAAAAGCTTGCTTGATCTTGATGTGCGTCAGAATCACAAAAAAATTACTCCTTAATAACACATTAAAAATGCCCCAGGATACTCCTTAGAGTATTCTGTGTATGACCCAGATTCAGAATTAGAAGATTTGAGATCCAGTCCTGGTATCTGCCTTTGGAGCATCCCTGGAGATTCTTATGGAGGATTTTGGGGACAGGAGGAGAAGGGGATGACCTAGGATGAGATGGCTGGATGGCATCACAGACTCGATGGACATGAGACTGAGTGAACTCTGAGAGATGGTAATGAACAGGGAGGCCTGGAGTGCCGCAATTCATGGGGTCGCAAAGAGTCAGACACGACTGAGCAACTGAACTGAACTGAACTGAACTGAAAAAATTCCAGGGATCTAGTTCAGTCAGTCCAAGACCATGTTTTGAGAGACATTCGCATGTGATTTTATTTTTATTTTTTTACTTTATTTTACTTTACATACTCTATTGGTTTTGCCATACATCGACATGAATCCACCACAGGTGTACACGAGCTCCCAATCCTGAATCCCCCTCCCACCACCCACCCCACAGCGTCTCTCTGGATCATCCCCGTGCACCAGCCCCAAGCATCCTGCATCGAACATAGACCAGCGCCTCGTTTCTTACATGATAGTATACATGCTTCAATGCCATTCTCCCAAATCATCCCACCCTCTCCCTCTCCCTCAGAGGCCAAAAGTCCGTTCTATATGTCTATGTCTCTTTTGTTGTCTCACATACAGGGTCATCATTACTATCTTTCTAAATTCCATATATATGTGTCAGTATACTGTATTGGTGTTTTTCTTTCTGGCTTACTTCACTCTGTATAATAGGCTCCAGTTTCATCCATCTCATTAGAACTGATTCAAATGTATTCTTTTTAATGGCTGAGTAANACATACAGGGTCATCATTACTATCTTTCTAAATTCCATATATATGTGTCAGTATACTGTATTGGTGTTTTTCTTTCTGGCTGACTTCACTCTGTATAATAGGCTCCAGTTTATACACACATAACAGCCCATGGGGGTCGCAAGAGTTGGACATGACTTAGCAACTAAACCACCACCACCAATATCTAATTATACAAGATCTAAGATGTCTGTCCTGCCCTTACTGGACAAGATACAGAATGACATCACACTCTTTCTTTGAGGAATTCCCAATTATTATTTAATAATGATCATAGTCTTGCTTTAACAAAAGGGACATTGCCCTCTGTCCAGTCGTTACAGATGCTCCGTCACAGCTCAAGGTAACAGACTGGCAGATACTGATAGGACACAGACTCACCTCTTACAGTCAGAGGGGATTCTTAATTGGAATGCAGGTCTTTTTTACAGTATTTTAGAGCAATAATCAATAAGTAGGACTTGCAGAATATCTTCAGCCATAAATTGCAGCAGTGGAAAAATAAATATGTTTGATAGCAACTGATTTATGAATGGTAAAATCAGAATATCAGAACAGGGAAAGAACTTAGTTCTAATGACACTTGACTATCTATGCAATAAACTTTAATTTGTATTTTAGTTTGGTACAATATGCTAAATCGACTGTCCTACTCTTTAATATGTATTTGTCTTCTTTAATGACGTTCTTGTCTTCTAAAATTATCTTCTTGCCCTTTATACATCCACAGTAACTTTTACCCTTAGTACAGAATTTCAGCTTGTTCAGAGAAAGACTGCTGAGAACGATTTTTTTATTTATGGACTGAGGTTTATTTTAAAGTTTAATGTGGTCATCAAAGGTTAATGAGTCCCAAGCTTATAAATTAGACTACTTAAAGACTCAGCATCTCTAGACTGATTCGGTCTTGAGACTAAAAGTAGCAAAAAGAAGAATACATAAGAACATACATATCTTATACATGTACATATAGAGAGAATTTTATGGAAATGTGGCTATTTTGAGATAATGCAATTTGTGGTATACCATTTATAATCTCTAGATACTTAGAGGTCCGTTCCCAAAAGAAGTTTTTTTTTTTTCCTTTTCATTTATAACCCTATAGACAAGTTAATAGTGGGGGAATAAAAAGAATCAAAACAGCATGCTAATGTGTACCACCCGCAGATGCATACACATGTGCATGCACACACACACACAGAGCATTGCCAGTGAGGACGAACCTATCTGGAAGAAAATTTAGATCCACATTCTTTAACACAAGTGTGCATAAGATTTTACCCAAGACTCATTACAGGAGGCATTTCAGCACTCCCAAGAAGAGCTGCTGCTTTTCTTTCAGCATTTCTTCACCTCCTATCACATGAAGAACCTGAAGGAATGTATGATCCCATTAAGCATTAGATGGACATATTCTGTAGAGCTTGATCTTCGATCCAATTAATGCAGTGAACCCTGACCCAATGGAACCCTGCTCCTCTAGGGCTCCCATAAATAGCTATGTAGCAATTTACTATGTAACAATCCTACCAGGGTCACTTTATCTGATATTTACAATGTGTACCACATGTGTATTTCAGCACAGTAAAAGGTAAGGGACCTTAAGATAACAGTGAATGATTTGGCACTATAAAAGGATTACTTAGTAAAGAAAATTGAATCCTGAAAAAGTGGTAGTGGTGATGGTTTAGTCTCCAAGTCATTTCCGACTCTTGCGATCCCAGGGACTGTAGCCTGTCAGGCTCCTCTGTCCATGGGATTTTCCAGGCAAGAATATTGGAGTGGGTTGCCATTTCCTTCTCCAGGGGATCTTCCCGACCCAGAAATTGAACCCAGGTCTCCTGCATTGCAGGAGGATTCTTTACCAACTGAGCTATGAAGGAAGCCCTTTGTTTGTTGAAGGATGACCAAATATGAGACAGAGCTCTCAAAAAAAAAAAAANATCTTCCCGACCCAGAAATTGAACCCAGGTCTCCTGCATTGCAGGAGGATTCTTTACCAACTGAGCTATGAAGGAAGCCCTTTGTTTGTTGAAGGATGACCAAATATGAGACAGAGCTCTCAAAAAAAAAAAAGCTTAAGTGGAACCATTCCAAATAGAACTCAATACATCATATGGTTATCTGAGATAATAAATGGGTATTTTAAAGTATATTTTTCTCATCAGTCATCTGAGATTCTTACGGAAAATCTGAGAAATATACAAAAACACTAAAAAGAGTAAAAGTTACTCCAATTTGTGCTTCTCAGACTGTTGGTAAAAGTCCTACTGTGGTCCACAATCTCGGATCCACAATTCCAAAGCTCAAATGCCTCTGAAAACCTGAGAAATTTTTCCCAAGTTTGGATTAAATTTCTCAGCAGAAAAATCTGACCTGACATCAAATGGAGCCAATCTATGTATCCCATTTGGTGAGAATATCATGTGTTTTGCAATAGAAATATGTGCATGTTCATTAGTGGGTGCTGCCTTAGATGCCACTGGGAGTATTATGTAATACCAGTATAAGCACATGTGTTTCCTTTAAAAAAAATCTGAAAATTCAGTACTCTGATGCACATCTGATATAAAGTTTCTAGATAAGACATTATGAGCCTCCATCAGTCTCATCTCTCAGGAACTGCATTTGTTTTTTTTTTTTTTAATAATTTGGACCTTACCCTATGTAACATTTTGTAACTTTCCCTTTTTCTATACTATTCAATAGCTTTTGAAACATGATTTTAATAGTTGTGAAATAGTTCGTATTATGAGCTTATTTAAATTTAATATTCTGTTGCTGACATATCTGATAAAGGAACAAATTAATTACATAAATTATCAGTTAATCTTAGCAATTCTTCCTTGAATACATAAATGTATCCAGTGTAATTAGCATGATGCTACAAATGTAAGACAGAGCAAGAGAGGCTTTGTGTTCAGTTTTATGCTTAAGCCACTAAAGGATTCCAAATTTAAATTCACCGATGAGCCAAATTTCTTAAAATGAACTGGCCAGCTAAACTAAATATTATATCATAACGCAGATTCCATTGTTCCACTAGTTGAATGAAGCGTTCGTTTAATCATGTATTTCTTTGATGGCACCCTGCTCCTCTGAAATTTGTATTTTCATGCTTTAGCAGTGCCGGTTTCTCAAAGATGCTATTGATGATTCTGAGGATATGTAAACTGTGAGATCAAAAATATTCTATGAATCACCAAACACATTAAATTATGTTCATTACAGATGCCATGCATGCCACAGCATTTTAGCTCAACATCCTTATTCTTAGAAAGTGGGTCTTTGCACATGACAAATACCTTGTTTCTTGATTAGCCAACATAGATGTTTTGTTTCCAATAGTCAAAATATGTGCTCAACTGAAATGCTTTTTTTCCAGTGATGTAACAGGCTTTATGGTAGGAACTCTCTCTTCCAGGGTCTTCAAGGAATCCCAGGCCTTCCAGGTGTCCCTGGCCCCACAGGACCGCCTGTAAGTATTTGCTAAGCTGTTTCACTCACAACTCGTGTCTGCTGAGATGATGCCAAGTGAACTAATGTTCCTCCTTGCTTTTTTGTTCTCCGTTCCTCCATGTAAATTTTTCAAGCATTGCCTGGAAAAGTAGCATCTAACATCTTGGATTTTTGTTAGTGTTGCGTGAGGCTGCTAGGGTTTGTGGAGACTTGTCTGTGATTAAGCAGTCAATCTGAATAGAAGTTGGATATAGAAGAGAACATTATCTCTTTTAGTTATAATTTTTTGGCATTGACCTTTGGGATATTCAGATGGTTACACCTTACATGTTAAGCACCATAAACTAAGAATTCATTTTCTAGATGGAAAAAAAAATGGGTCAGGGATTATCAGATTCAATTTCATTTTACTCAAATTTATGAATTAAAATATGCTCTGCTTTAGTTGGCACCTTTTTTCACTGTCCCTCAAGCACAGTATCACATTCTTTGTGTCTTTAGGTATTCTGTTTTCTTAAAGCAAAAATCTCTTTTCTTTTCCTGCCTGTTAAACCCAATCTCTCCTTAAAGCAGAGTGCAAAACAAGGGTTGCTAGTTAAAATACTGGATATAAGGTTAAATTTTAATTTCATATAAATAAATAGTTTCATAGCATGTTTGTCCCAAATATTGTATTTTTATTTGTTAAATCCAGCAGTCCTATTCAAGCCTCAATTTTTGTAATCCTCCTCTCCTTAGAGTTCCTATGCAAATAGTATGTAGGAATGTAATCATATTCCTTAATATTTTGAATCATGGATTTGCTATAATGAAAATTTTACCGTTTATGCTTTCACCAGTTATATGAACAAACCTGAGTCTAAATTGTAGGCTAAAATTAAAAGTTAAGAGCAAAAGTTGTGAAAGGAATCATGGAAATTGTAGCTAACTGTTCTGAAAGACGATTTTAAATTAAATTTTATTTTTTATTGGTAAAATGCAGATCGCATAACTCAATACGCACCTTGTTAATTCTGCTCTATGAAGTATTAAAATGTTGATCACTACCAAAATTATAGCTCATTTAGGAAGGCATAATGTTATGTAAANACGATTTTAAATTAAATTTTATTTTTTATTGGTAAAATGCAGATCGCATAACTCAATACGCACCTTGTTAATTCTGCTCTATGAAGTATTAAAATGTTGATCACTACCAAAATTATAGCTCATTTAGGAAGGCATAATGTTATGTAAATTGCCATTTAAACAGCAAGGCTAAAATTTTAAATGTATTAAAAGGTTCCAATTAAGGTCATTAAATGTGGTTGGCCAAGGTGAAAAAGCGACCACAGATACAAATTTTTTCCTTCCAAGGGCTTATCAGCAGGATACAGCTGCAGTATCAGCCTGAAGAAATATACGCTTATAGGACTGATTTAATTATGATCAAATGACCTTCAAAATGTATCAGTTTGAGCAACCAACTTCCAACACGCTTGGCTTTTCTTGTTGTTTCAGTAACAAATTTAGTTTTGTGTTTTACAGGGCTTATTAGGAAGAACGGGACACCCTGGCCCCATGGGAACAAAGGGTGACAAGGTACAGAGGGAAAATCTCACTTACTGTCCAAATTGGGGTTTGGGGTGGATGCAAGGTGAGACTACTTTTAGAGAAGGTCTGGAAAATCAAGCAAAGCTTCAAAGTAGGACAGGTGTCAGGGAAGGGGGCTTGGAAGGACATAGGTCCCGAAATTGGTCTGAATACAAGAGATATGCTCCCAGGGAAAATGATGAATAGAATGTGGGTACCACATGCCAGCTCCGGGCTGGATACAAGGTCCTGGGCATCCACGGTGTGGAAGGACAGGGAGAGAGCCACCTCCTGACAAGATGCAGGAAGGTGCATCCAGCTACAGGTGCCAAGGCTCCCTCCCAACAGCTCACAGCTCTCAGCATCAGGATTCTGATTCTAATTGATGGGCTTGCTGAGGAAATCTGGAAGGTCCATCCTTTGAGAGTCATAGGGGACGTCCTCTAAAGAACCATCACAGCTTGCTTCGTGGGGAGTCCAGTCAATGAGTCAGCAGGGAAGGGCAGCAAAAGAGGGGTCTCAGGAGGAAGCTCACATGGTACCCGATTTAATATCTGAAGTCCCCCACCACCGCCCACCACAGTGTGATAGAGCCAGCACCTGAGTCATGTGGACTAACTATTCAGATTTGAGAAATTTAAGAAGCAGGAATCCATGAGCCGCTTCAGTGGCTTGTACCCCAAAATGCCCACAATGGGCATAATGGCATCAAGGAGCAGAGGAATCCCCCTCCCCCAAATTGAAAGGCAACCATGTACACACAGTCTCACACATTTTTCTCTGATAGCATCCCAGGGAGCTTGCTCAACCCCACCAGCCTTTTCTCCATGTTCTTGATGGAAATTATCCTGTCGGAGATTTGCCTTTTGAAGTTAATGGGAATTCCACACAGAGAGGAGCTTTGGGCCACAGTCGAGAATGAAAATTGCACCAGAAAAAAAAGCCCTTTCAGTAGGCACATGTTTTCCTTGTTTGTTGTCCTCTGCAGTTCAGGAAAAACATGACATAATTCTCTGAAGGACTCTGCCGGCAGCTCACAGGACCTGATTTGTCTTAGAGAGAAACATACAGTATACTCTTTGTTACTCAGCCTCAGGGAGATACATGGCAAGAAAATCTTTAAAGTTGGTCTTTATTGATAAAGACACAATCAGGAGGTTTATATGATTATTTGGTTACTGAAAAAAATGGGGAGATTGGAATGAAACCCATCAAGTTTATGAAAATGGACTAAATTCCCTCAAAATTCTTGAGCATGATAAGAATTTACTCTCTGATTCTTCTTTAGTTAGCCATTTCTTGCCATTGCCCCTGATAATCAAGAGACTTAGGAGATTGTTAGAGGCTATTCTTTAAAAAAAAAAAAGGGGGGGGGTGGCAGTTACAGGAAGAACTGGTTAAAACACCAAAGGGAGTATTGTGCCTCTGCTTATCATGGACTAATAACCAGCCTATGTTTTATAAAAATATAAGTCAAATCCCATGTTTCAAATTTCAGATTGAGTTCATTTTTCACAGATGTCATTTTCAGTCTGCCTTGCCTAGAAGCAGAATGTCTGAGGCTGTTTACGTTGTATAGAATGTTTCCTTTAAATAGCACTGTCCCTCGGTCACCTCTGGCTCAAGGGGACATGCCTGACATTAACTTAGGAAATGAGAGAGGTTTCTCCACCTGCAGACACAACTCAGATTGTTATTTTCCACTTTAGTTAAGGTATGTGGATGCCCTCTCTGGTTCCCCAAAGATGAAGGTGGTGGGGTGAGGGTCTGCCCCAGAGAACCGAGACCCTGAGCCACTCCCACTTGCAGGAAGTCTGCTCTGCACCCCAAGGTGGGGAGAGTTCCCCCCAGTTGCACTGAAAGCCCAGGACCTCACCGCCTGGTTGCCTGGCTCCATCTGAAAATAAGCTTTGTCCCTGAGGGTCAAACGTTGAAGATCTGAATGCCTGTGGGAAAAGACATTTAGCTTTCCTGTGGTCTAGTAATTCCCCAGGTGAAGAAAAAAGCCGAGCTGAATAAGACTTTGCAAGGCTGACAAAATGACAAGTCATATCAATTTCAGAATGTCTGGTTCATAAACTTGGGGTAGAAACGTCTGTCATTGATGTTGGTCTGTCTACCCTTTGCAGGGTAGTGAGGGCCCCCCTGGGAGACCTGGACCGCCTGGACCACCTGTGAGTTGTTTCATGTTTAAAACATAAATGCATGCTTCTACTTGAGGCTTTTTATAAGCAGTAAAGTCCTATTGTCTAGCACAAGGAACTATATTCTGTATCCTGTAATAAACGTATCATAATGGAAAAGGGGGGAAGAAAAGCCTTTCGTAAAGGGGTTGGACTACATTTAGGTACCTTCAAGGATAAAAGTCGGCTGTGTTTTATGTATGAATTTGAATGGCAGCCAGTGTGGCTTGGGGAGCTCTGACTCCCTGTGAGCTCAGCTCTGAGGCACAGTGCTCAGGTTTGCATGCTGTGGGCCTCCCTGCCGTGGGTTCAGTTCACCTGGCAGTGCCTGACTCACCACTTCCCGCCTGGGGGACGCTCAGAAAGTCATTTAACCTCAATGAGCCTCGTTCATGGAAAATAGACAGGCCATAAGGAGATCCCTTCCAGCAATGTGAGTTGGTAGAAAAATTGTGTTATGCTGTGTGTGTTTATTGCTATCCATGATGCCTGAGATGCTAGGAAACTCTATTTATACAGCGCTTAGTGAATGAAATGTACAAGGGCCATCAGTGTTCTCCTCAGGGCTGAGACAGATGTTGTCAGGAGGCTAGGGAGAAGAC
Organism: Neotragus pygmaeus; assembly: GCA_006410875.1. Lineage (NCBI taxonomy): Eukaryota > Metazoa > Chordata > Mammalia > Artiodactyla > Bovidae > Neotragus > Neotragus pygmaeus. Next base: position 38,124 of record SJYV01013535.1, on the reverse strand, counting down.
AGGTGCCTCTCCCTGGAGCAAGTCTGCCCTCAAGTGGGGTCTCTCTTGAACAGCATCACAGCTTCCATCTCACCGAATGTTCCTTCCTGCTGGCCTCAGAGGGAGAGTTTAAGAAGCCAAACTCACCCAAAGCGGGCAGAAGTCATCTGTGACTTTTTTTGGAGAAAAATAATTGAAAGTTTAATAACACGCGCACCTCTTATATGCAAAAGAAACATCCAGGAAAACTGGGTAACTCCCTGAAATGGCCCAAGTCATCACCTGAAATACCATCTTCACCAAAAAGCAAAAGAAAGGAAATGTATGTTGTTGGGCAGATTTACGTCTTAGCTTTCTCCATTGGTAAGTTTCTTGAGATTCCGAAGACAACAAAGATAGGTTGTGTGTCTGTGTGCTTTGCACACTTCAGTGAAGACATCAGCATCTGTTTTCCTAAACCTGCTCTTCGTTTTACTTACCTTCTCCCTTGACATGGAAGCAGGGCAGGCAGCACCTGAGGCTCAAACACGAGAATGCACGCCCTCCGTAGTGGACAGCTCAGCAGAGTGCAACATGAGCCCACCAAAGGGACCTGTGTTTTACAGTGGACTTAAGAAATCGCCCTCCCTCCTCCCACCGGGATTCTCCATAGCTATTTATTCTTCAAAACAAATTAACTGCTGTCTCTCCTGGGAACCCTCCCACCCTGGCCCTAGAAACCTCAGGCGAAAGTATCCTTTGCCCTCCAGGACTATATACAGTAGACATTCAGCATTCGTCAAACTGCTGAATTGAATTGTTAAATGGATGAGTAAAATACTAAAGGAATAAATGAACAAAGCTTTTTTCCTTCCTTCACAAGTGTTTGCAGGATGCACTCAGGTCACGTGCCCTGAGTACTGCTGACTGCCATGGTCCAAAAGCCGGGCAATGAGGGGCCTTCAGTTTTACAGCTATAATGTGGAAATCACAGTAAAGGAAAATGCAAGTTATTGATTCTATGGGGATTTTTTTTTAAGGCTAAAAGATCTGAACTAAAATTTTCATGTGCCAATTTTTCCTGAATGCTAAAATATATGATTGTGAAAGCCTTTCAAATGAGTTCTCTTTAAAGTGTTACCCTGGGACTTGATTCACAAATCAATTTTATTAGGAAGTTTCTATTCCCTATTGTTTCAAAGTATATATTCTTGTAGTACATCCACGCAGGGTTGTGAATAAAATCATATCCCCTGTTTCTCTTAATTTTCTATTCAGTATGAAAAGACTATGGGAAAAAAATTACCTTTCAGTAGCCAAATTGTTCCCTATTCACATCTTCATCAACACTCCTGTATTATGGCCTGCAGGTCAGCAGGCTGTAAACAGTTAGCATAAATTGGCAATTCAGAAACTGAATTTTAATGAGCAAATAATATTTCCCTCTGAATACATTAGTGTCTCATCTGTCAAATCAGCACATTCATCACAGTCCTGCAGAAAGTGTGTGTGTGCGCTCCAGGTGGAGCCCACATGCCTTTGGGTTTTTTTCCTCTACATTTGCTTTAGAAAAACCAAAAATGGAAACACTGTTATTTTTACTGATAGCATTAAGCTCATTTTATAAAATAGAATAGGAAAAATATCATTTGATAAAACAACAGAGTNCTTTGGGTTTTTTTCCTCTACATTTGCTTTAGAAAAACCAAAAATGGAAACACTGTTATTTTTACTGATAGCATTAAGCTCATTTTATAAAATAGAATAGGAAAAATATCATTTGATAAAACAACAGAGTTAGAGACTCTCGTTATTAACATAAAATAATAATTCTGTATCTCTTTTCTTTTCTAAGGGTGTACCATTCAATGAAGGGAATGGAATGAGCAGTTTATATAAAATCCAGGTATTTACTTTTCTAATTATGTAAAGTAACTTTCTGGTTCCAGGTTACTACAAGTTCTTCTCACCTTTTTCTTTCTCTTTTGAAGGGCGGTGTGAACGCTCCCAGTTACCCAGGGCCACCCGGCCCCCCTGTGAGTATAGTTGTTTATCATAAAGCATATTTTCACTGAACAGTCACATATACACAACAAAAAGGCATTCTAAGTTCACTAAAAATTATGCGTTAGAAATATAACCAAAATGTTCTGCAGGAGGAAATAAATGAAACCAATAATAATAAGATTGTACACAAAATAAAGAAAAATTGCATTATGCATAGAGATGTCACATTTTGGAAATCTGAGAACTAAATCAATGTCCAGGCGATTGCCATGATGGGAGTTCTATCAAGTTATATTTCCTCATCTTATGCTTCAAATCCAAACGGTAGCAAAGCAAGGCTTTCACATATTTTTACATGTATTAAAGCAAATTGGACACAAATTCTTCATAGTTTGTGATTTTGCTTCAGTCATTATTTTCAAGGTGACTTCTCATATTTTTCTTATAGGGCCCCAAAGGCGATCCTGGCCCAGTGGTATGTATATTCCCATGTTTTGTGTCATTTAGAAAATATATCTTTATTAGTGTTAAGAAGAGCTTCAGGAGGGATGCCTGCCTTTTGAGATGTTTGTCAGTGAACATGAAGGCAGCAGGCCTGCTCCTCATCTCAGAAAGCCTCAGTCCTGATGTCACTGCCCTTGACATTCCCCCATCAGTGCATTTGTAGAAATCACCCTGGGCTGGAAAGAGATACATATAAAGCTCCTGAGAAATAGAGCACTTTCTTCCAATAGAACTATTTTGATGATCATGAAAGTAGATCATGAAAGAAAAATATTAGTGGATCATGAAAGAAAAGTGGATCATGAAAGAAAAATATTTATTGAAAAGAAATTCTTTAAGATGTCTGCTATATCTCCCAAAACGACAACAGAGAGAGGGGTAGTTTATTTACTTTCAGTCAGAGGCAGTTTTTCTGGAGGAGATTTGGTGAGCTGTGATAACCCCATTTACTGGGAGTGATGTGTCAGGAGGTTAACCCTCCGCCTGGGGAGAGATCCTGTCCTCCAGCCCCCAAAGGATGATGACTGTGGTCAGGCATCCTCCTCAACCACGAGGCATCCCTGGAAAAGTTCTGCCAAATGCAGTAAGATTACTTTTATTCCCTGGCTGACTTTTCTGTCATGTCCTTTACAAACAGATGCTCTATCCTTCATATTTCATTTCTCTGTACTTTGACCTTTGGATATATGCTTGAAACTCAGATGTACCTGAAACTGATATAAATTTTCAAAGCACTTTCCATTGCTGTTGAGAAGAGACTGAAGGCCCTTTCGTTACAGTAGAGTTTGGTAAAACTAGATGGATAAATTTTAAATAAGCAGGACAGCCATAAAAAGCAATCTTTTTGCATTTAAATACATTTTCAAAGGAGATGCATGAAAGAGCTTTTTTTTTGTTATTAGGCAATTAAAAACTGATTTGTTTTCCCCTAAAATCATGATTTAACCCAGTTAGAAGCATTTTCCAAATATGTCATGTGAGAGTTTCTTTTGTTTTGTTACTCATGCTGTGCTTTCTTTATCTGTAGCATTTGTTAATGCTTTCATCCACTATATCCTTCACTCCAATTTCAATCTTCTTTCATCTTATTGATAAAAATTTCCTCTCAGTATTTCCTTCTATCTCTCTCACACACACACATCCCTTCTGGATCATTTAGGAGCACACAGACTTCTCACTGCCTTTCCCGAAACACCAAAGTTTTTTCATTAGGTGAGAAAAAAAGTATAAGGATAAAGGATAAGTTATAATTCATTTGGATTGGAAAGTGAGTGGTAACAAAAATGTAGATATTTGTGAGTAGAATCTGAAGAGGTGAGGCTTTGATTTTTCTTAGTTGCAACAAAGGATAAAGAATAAACACTAAGTGAAGGGTGTTCCTTGCTTTTAGAGACATAAATTAAGTGGGTGAAGCACAAAATTAGAATCATAAAATGTGAAATCATGAAATTAACTACGGTGAAATCCTTCAGGTTTATCTTAGATAAAACTTTAGATATTCTTTTGGAATTCATGTTACCAGTTGCCCCTAAGTAGAGAAATACTACCTCATACCACAGAGATAAGCCAAGAATGGTGGAATCACAGGTCACTGAATAGGGTGAAGTGAAAGTCATTCAGTTGTGTCTGACTCTTTGCAGTCCATGGAATTCTCCGGACCAGAATACTGAAGTGGGAATCTGTTCCCTTCTTCAGGGGATCTTCCCAACCAAGGGATCGAACCCGGGTCTCCCGCTTTGCAGGCGATTCTTTACTAGCTGAGCCACAAGGGAAACCTAAGAATACTGGAGTGGCTAGCCTATTGTTTCTCCAGCAGACCTTCCCAACCCAGAAATCAAACCAGGGTCTCCCGCATTGCAGGCAAATTCTTTACCAGCTGAGCTACCAGGTCACTGAATAGACAATGGAAATTCCCCTTGGGGCTTTGGGGAAGATTTACTCTCCCAGCTTCCTTCAAATCCCAGGCCACCAGATCTGCATCACTGTCTCTAATCTTATCAGTGAAACTTTGCAGATAAAAATCACCCTTAATTGAATTTATTCTTTCCTGAGGTGATCCATTTCATTCCCTTGGTGTTCAATTTATAATTGGTTTTCAATTAAATATTTATTATTAGTTACTTTCAAACAAATGTTGATCGGTTGGCTGAGCACTGTTCAACCAATTCTGTCTTAAGGACAACTGAGAATATAAACAAAGAGCATCAAAGAGCTTATTTCCTTTGTCAATGACCCAAGGCCTCTATTACAGAGCTTCATGCAGAAGAGAATCTAAACATCTTTTTTCTGATTGGCAGGTTACCTATTGGTAGATGTCTAAAAAGATTTTTGGAGCAAAGAAATTATCCAGATCATATGCTTCTCATTAAGCATCTCATAATAAGGACAATATCATAACTCATAATAGAAGTCAGTGTTGGTAGTATTTTTGAAGTATATTAGCATTAGGCATGCAAAAATACATTTATAGAGAATGAACTTGGAAAGCTACATTTTCTATATGATTATGTTGAAAGCATCCAGTGTCCTGAAAAAATATTTGCAGGTAACATTAATTCATGGTTCACAGCAAACTGTGGAAAATTCTTAAAGAGATGGGAATACCAGACCACTTTATCTGTCTCCTGAGAAACCTGTATGCAGATCAAGAAGCAATAGTTAGAACTGGACATGGAACAATGGACTGGTTCAAAACTGGGGAAGAAGTACATCAAGGCTGCTTATTTAACTCACATGCAGAGTACCTCATGTGAAAAGCCAGCCTGGATGAATCACAAGCTGGAATCAAGATTGCCAGGAGAAATATCAACAACCTCAGATAAGCAGATGATACCACTCTAATGGCCAAAAGTGAAGAGGAACTAAGTCTCTTGATGAGGGTGAAAGAATAGAGTGAAAAAGCTAGCTTGAAGTTCAACATTCAAAAAACTAAGATCATGGTATCTGGTCCCATCACTTCATGGCAAATAGGAGGAAAAACAGATTTTATTGTGACAGATTTTATTTTCTTGGGCTCCAAAATTACTGTGGACAGTGGCTTCAGCCTTGACACTAAAAGATTCTTGCTCCTGGGAAGGAAAGCTATGACAAACATAAACAACATTAAAAAATGGAGACATCAGCTTGCTGACAAAGATCCTTTTCTAGTCAAAGCTATGGTTTTTCTAATAGTCGTGTACGGATATCAGAGTTGGACTGTAAAGAAGGCTGAGCTCTGAAAAACTGATTCTTTCACATTGCGTTGCTGGAGAAAGACTCTTGAGAGTCCCTGGACTGCAAGGAGATCAAACCAGTCAATCCTAAAAGAAATCAACCCTGAATATTAATTGGAAGAACTGATGCTGAAGCTCCAATACTTTGGCCACCTTATATGAAGAGTTGACTCATTGGAAAAGACCCTGATGCTGGGAAAGATTGAAAGCAAAAGGAGAAGGGGACAACAGAGGATGAGATGGTTAGACAGCATCACTGACTCAATGGACATCAATTTGAGCCAACTGTGAGAGATAGTGAAGGACAGGGAAGCCTGGTATGCCAGAGTCCATGAGGCTGCAAAATTGGACACAACTTAGTGATTGAACAACAACAATCAACCCACTTAGTCTCTCTTAATTTAAAACCCCTAATGTTTATTGTTATAAGTTAGCAGCTTCCTTCACCCTAACCTTTCTAAATGGGTTCTTTGAGGACCTAAAGTTTACAGTCAGCTGTGACCATACAGCAGCATATGTAACAGATTCTTTTTTTTAACAGAAAGGCTTATTCATCTCCTCTCAGTGACCCATCAGCAGTAACTGCCTCTGGGGCTGTCCTCTGAAGCGCCAAAGTTCATGTCCAGCTCCAGGGAGTATTGAGGGATGATAAACTTTGGTTTGAGAGCTCCATCTTTAGTCTTGTTTTCTGACAATCTAGAAGTCTTAGGTACCTCACAAATGCAAAGTTTATTAAAGCCCAGCCTTTTCTTCTATCTCTTACTAAAACTGGAGTTATCACTGACTAGAGGAATTCATTCAAAGCAGCTTCTTAATCAGAATAAAAACAGTTAATTTAAAAAATACTCATACTTCAGGGAATAGCTTTATTTTCTATCTGTTTTCAAATACCAAACGAAAGAATACATATGCTTGAAAACAGAGCATACTGTTTATTTGCTAAATTACCAATCAGTGTTTGAAGAGAGTACTTTTTAGGCAAAAAAAAATTTTTTTTTTAAATCCTTGCTTTTGAAATCAATGATTTAAAAACCTTTGATTGTTGCTTTTGTGTTCTTATGTTCATATTTAACAGGGAGAACCTGGTGCAATGGGGTTGCCAGGACTAGAAGGATTTCCTGGTATAAAGGTAAGTGCAAGGTTAAGCATGTGTTCACCAGTTCAACATTCAAAAATGCTTATTGAGCACCTTCCACCAGACCAAGAGCTGTTTTAGGTTTGGGGATACCTAAGAGAACAAAATAGACAGAAATTTCTGTCCTTGTGAAAATTATGTTCTAAGCAGGGAATACAGAAACTAAGAGAATAAATACAAATAATTAATAATATTGTTAGTAAGTGCTATGGAAAGAAAGAAAAAGTAGAGGAGATTAAAGGGCATCAGGAGTGCAGAAGGGGAGGGTGTGATTTTAAAGCAGGTGGTCTGAGAAATCAGGAACTAAGCAGACTTGGAAGGGGTGGGGGGATGTCCAGTTAGCTAAGCCCCTGAAGCCAGAAGGAAGAAAGTTCCCAGCAAGATGAGTAAGTTCTTGAGATGTAATGTATAGCAGGGTGATGCTAGGTAACAATACTAAACTGTATCCTTGAAATTCACTAAGTGTTCTCAACACACACACAGTGACCTGTTGTGAGGTGATGGAGATGTGAATTAGCTTGATTATGGTGATCATTTGCCGATATATATGTATATTATATCATCAAACTGTACACCTTAAATATATACAACTAGGAAAAGAAGGTTTTAAATGCCCTGAGACAGGAGCATTCCTGTACATTCAAGGAGACCTGGGGGGTGAATGAGGGGAGCATGCTAGGAGATCAGGTCAGAGAGGTGGGGTGGAGGTGAGGGACAGCCCTGCCCAGCAGTGGGGGACCAGGGCCAGTCTGCAAGTTTTACCACGGCTTTGGAGGCAAGGCAAGCACATAGATGGAGAGCAAGCATGTAAACAACTTGACTTTTGACATTGCCATAATATCCAGACATGAGACCCACATTGGTTCATGATGCATTCGAAAATAAATAAGCAAGTAAATTGCTCCTTCACCACAGGTAGTTTGAGAAGCACTAATTAATAAAGAGGCTTATCAGCCATCGTAAAGACTTTGTCCTTCGCTCTGAGTGAAATACGGAGCCGGTGGTGGTTTCTGAGTAGAAAAGTGACAGACCTGCAGCTGGAGTGTAAGGAAAGCTCCTCTGTCCANATAAGCAAGTAAATTGCTCCTTCACCACAGGTAGTTTGAGAAGCACTAATTAATAAAGAGGCTTATCAGCCATCGTAAAGACTTTGTCCTTCGCTCTGAGTGAAATACGGAGCCGGTGGTGGTTTCTGAGTAGAAAAGTGACAGACCTGCAGCTGGAGTGTAAGGAAAGCTCCTCTGTCCATGGGATTCTCCAGGCAAGAATACTGGAGTGGATTGCCATGCTCTCCTCCAGGGGATCTTCCTGACCCAGGGATCGAACCCATGTCTCTTACATCTACTGCACTGGCAAGCAGGTTCTTTACCAGTAGCACTACCTAGGAAGCCCAATGGGACAGGGAAGACACAGACTATACCCATATATGGGGCAGGTCTTGGCTCAGACCGGAGCAGAATCAGTGGAGCTCCTGAGGAGGCTGAGGCTCTGGACATGTTGTGAAGGAACGGCAATAAGACTGACGGGATGTGGGTCTAAGAGAAGAGTCAGGGATGGCTCCAAGGTGCTTGACCTGAGCACCTGAGATGATGGCATGTTACCAACAGAAATGAGGAAAGCACTACACAGAGTCTGTTCAGAGAGGGTAGGATGAGGATGATCCATAGTATAATTTTGGACGTGGGACCAATTATGGGAATTATCTACTAGACAGCATAGTGGGGGTACTGGAGTAGGTGGTACAATAGAAAAGTATGGGGTTTAAAAAGAGGTCTAAGTGCAGATATAAATTGACTGCATAAGCCTATAGGTGCTATCTGCAAGTCAAGAGGCTGGATAAGATCAGCAAGAGAATGACAGTAGATGTGTTTTTTTAAGAGAAGAGAATCACGCACTGAGCCTTAAAGCCCTCCAATATTAAGATCAGGAAGAAAGCAGGGGGTGAGCAAGGGAGACTGAGATGCAGGGACCAGAGAAATAAGAGGAAATGTTGGTGCCCTGGAAATTGAGCGAAGATCGTGTATCAAGAAGAGTAATCATCTGTCTCATATCCTGCAAACAGGTAGAGTAGGATGGCCACATAGGAACCGTTCATCAGAGAAATGATTTCACTGTGGTGGTAGGAAAAATTTCTGGACTTGAATGGTCTAAGAGAGAATGACAAAGAAAAAAAAAAAAGATTTATACAAAGCGAAAACAATGCCCAATGACTTCTGCTGCAAAGGAGTGTAAAGAAACAGGCCAGCAGCTACCGGAGGAAGCTAGGTTCCATAAAGTGGATTTTCAGATCACAGAGGAACCGGACTGTTTCTAGGCTAAAGGAAAGGTCTGGTTTAGTAAAGGGGAAGGAGCGATGAGATAGGAGGAGAGAGGAGAAGTGCTAGAGTGGCATCCTTAGTAGCTAAGAGGGAAGGAACCTGGGGCATAAATGCAGGGCTTGGCTTCAGAGAGGAGCCCAGATAGTTCATCTGTGGGAGCTGGTTGGAACCAAAGTACGGGGGTACAGGAGCGGAGACACAGGCACGTGAATTGACTGGAGTCTATAGAAGTTCTTTTTTGATTGCTTCAGTTTTCTCAGAGATGGAGGATCAAGGTCTCATCTGAGAGTGAAGTAGGGAGAAGAGTTTGGAAGTTTGAGGAAAAGGTCTTCTACGAGAGGCCAAGTCCAGGAACCAGAGTGTGGTGGCTGAGCAGAAGCCCCTCGAGACTCATGGTCGTGAACTGATATGAGACCAGTCAGGGAGACTGTGTCCATGTGCACAGAGCAGGAGGGGAGCTGGGTTTAAACGAGTTCCCGTTTTGACAAATAAGTGAGAGAAGCGCGGATGGGACTGGGAGCCAGCAGTATGTAGGGCGTGATTATAACCAGTGACCATGGGATCTAAACTAGCTACACGAGCAAGAGGGGCCATCTACGGAGTGAAGGAGCATGAAAACTTTTCTACCAGGGATGGTAGAGAGGTCTTTGTGACATCAAAATTTGGGGGGGTTCAAGCTACTCAAGGGAGTGATTTACAGTGATGAAAGATGGTGGTCCAAGATTGGAATGCAGGCAGTAGAGGTTACAGAGAGATATTGTTTTTGATTAGGTCTCAGGTATAATTATGGAAATAAGAGTTCTGCCAGATAATTAAATTAGACTGATTCAAAGTACTGTGAGACCCAGTTGTTGGAAGGACCATATCATCAGACAGGAGCCCTCTTAACTTCATTTTTATCAGATATGCAAATATTTCCATTGAGTTAAAAGCCCCAGTACATTCATTTCCAGGGAAAAAAAAGTCCAGTTTAAAAGAGCAAAGTGGAACTGAGGACTATCTGTTTAGGTCCTTCACCCATTTTTCTACTAGTTCTTTTTTTTTTTTTTTTAACTGTAGCTATGGTTTATATAATGAAGACACTATTTCAATATTATATGATGGGACCTTTATCCTAGTTGGCCCTTGCCTTTCAGTTTTATGTTTAATCTTACAGAATTTATATGGAGTGTAATATAAAGAGAGGAATTAGACTTTTTCAAAGAAATTATTCAATTATTAGCACTATTTGTTGAATAATACAGCCCTTTCTTTACTAAAACCCTATTGTAAATGTTGGTCTGTTCCTAAAGTTGCTGTTATATTGCATTGATATACTGCTTAATCTTGGACCAATATCTCATATTTCAGCTATTATAGCTTTATTGCATGCTGAAATATGGTATTGCTAATGTCTTTATTATTCTCCTTTTACTTTTTCTCTTATCCTCAAGTATATTTATTATCCCAAGTGAACTTTAATATCATTTGATCAAGCTGCAATTTGTAAAAATTGCATTAAATTTATAAATTAGTTTGGGCACAATGACACCTTTACAGCGCTGTCTTGCCCTCCAAGAACAAAACATCTCTCTCCATTTAATCAAATCTTCTTTTATGTCCCTCAGTGAACTTACGAAGTTTTTTAATGTCGATTCTGCCCAACAAAAATTGCCATTTTATTGCCCCATATATAACCATAAGTATTTTTAGCCTTGTCAGCTTTATCTAAAATACCACACTGCCTTTGGAAAAAAGGTTGAGTCATTCCACTGTTCAGAGAAATTCCAGGGGTCTTCTTATTGGCGTCATGAGGAGAAACTACAAAATCCTTAGTTCTAAACACATTCATTTTAACCCAACATCCAATGAGACAAGTCAATTGAAAGCTTTTCAGAAGACATTCAAGGACTTAGTCTTTTAATTATTGGTAATAAGTTACTTTTGAATATGTGGAAGAAAAGTATTGGCTAATTTTACCTGTAAGTATTATGGGGTTCTGTCTTAAAGAGTAGGTTAACAGAAATGACACCGTGAATGCTTTTTTTCACTGGTATTATTATTTGCTTTGGTGTTATGAGGGGAAAGAGAGAGAAAAGTCTTTAGTAGGTTCCACTGGCTGCGGCTCTTATTTTGTCCTTTCCCCATCTGGCCTCTAGCTTCACACCAGCTAATATCAACAACATTTATAAGTTCCAAAGAGAAGCTTTACCAGATCCAAATCATTACTTGAGCATCAGTTTTGGCAGTGGAGATTGAGTGGGTTTGATTCTAAGCACTACATTTTTTTTTTTTTCAGGGAGATCGAGGGCCGGCAGGCCCCCCGGGAGCGGCAGGAATCTCGGTGAGTTCAGTTTATCTCGCATTGTTCTCACAGGTACCAACTGCCAAAAGGGCTGGGAGCACAGGGTGACTCCTGAAACTCCCAGTTTAAGAAACAAAGCCCCCCAAAAAGTTTTCTTTAAACCCGCCTGTTCCTCTCCCACCTCAAGAATGCACCTGTCTTTATTTTCATCTTTTAAACTTTTTCCTTGGTTTTTTCTTCCCAACTCACTTTCACGTGGGGAGGGAAAGCCCATTACCTGTGGCAGTGCATCAGTACCACTCAGCTCTGAGAAGCGTGTTGGGTTCTTGTAATATTTCAAGGTTTCTTACTCTTCAGAAGGCAAAATTCTCATCCTCAGGCAACGTGCTTCAGTATCTTCGTATTAAGCTGCCATCTGCCTGAGTTTTCCCTCAGCCTGGTGTTATTAGCGGAGCTTTATTGCTGCTAATGTTTCCTCATAAACTAGCCCTTTAAGCCTCTCAATCATTTTTGTTGCTCTCTGGTGTCAAATGTTTTAAATCTCATCAAGGTCTTTTCAAATGAATAGGAAGTGCTCCAGGAAAGGTTAAAATCATTTCTCAGAGCCCTAGGGAGCATTCTGATCTTCATTCATGACGCTCTAATTAAAATTTTGTGGTCAGGCTTTATGAATAAGAGTTCATTTATCCTCACCAGGTGTCCTGCAGGGTGAGCCAGGGTAGGAAAGTCAGTGGAAGCCCTGTACTTCAATCACAGGAACATGAGGAAAACAAGAAAGGGCCCTACCATCTCCACACCACCCACTGACCTCTGCCAACACCCACCAGCACCCAGAGCCTCCCAACAATCCCCCCACCTCCATCCCTCAAAAGGCCAGCAGCCGCTCTGCTTCCCTCTGTTTCATTGCTGAACCTAACAACAAAAGATAAAGGCCCATCCACATGGCAAACCACCCCAGTATCCTTTCCTATAAAATCCCATGGGCAGAGGAGCCTGGTGGGCTGCAGTCCATAGGGTGGCAAAGAGTCGGGCACGACTGAGTGACTAACACACTCCATAGAGAGGCATCCTGTATGGAGGATGACGTCCCCTTCTTTAGCTGTTTTAGGTCAAGTCTAGTCTAGGTATGATTGTAAAAGTCACATGAAAATATTTTATTTAGCAAGCACTGCAGGGTTTTTATTGTTCAGTCACTAAGTTCTGTCTAACTCTGCGACCCCATGAACTGCAGCACACCAGGCTTTCCTGTCCCTCACTATCTCCTGGAGTTTTCTCAAATTCATGTCTATTGAGTCAGTGATGCCATCCAAGAGTTTTTATACCAGAAAGCATTCTTCTTGAAAATTGGCTCACACTTAATCCCGTTCCTCCCACTCTCCCCAGCTCCCTACTGTTCCTAGCAACATATTTGCACCTGCCTTTGGAATCACCTTGGGTCCCCTTACAACCTGCGTCTCTCATATTCACACCCCGTTTTTGTTTCTGTATGGTATGGTGAAATGTAATGCCCTACTGTATTCGTCCAGGTGGGACTATAAATTATGTTCAACTAAGTCACTGTATTCATCCAGGTGGGACTATAGATTATGTTCAACTAAGTCTGCCATAAAAGGAAAAATACTAGCAACCACTGAAGTATTTAAAAGATCACTGACAGACTCAAAAGACAATCCAAATGAATATTTCCAAGAATATTTTTGAAGGATGCAGCATGGTTGAAACTAGAGGCTGCCCTGTCACTTGTTTGGGTAAATCTAATACATTTACCTAAAATGCAGTTTTCATATCTCATCATTAAGAATATTAACTGACAATTACAAAAATGGGGAAGGGTTAAAAAAATGGCATGCTGTATATATAAAACTGGCTATAAAAAAAGTTTAAAAACTGTTACTTTATTTTTTATAACTGGACTTTACTGTGGCTCAGAAAATGAAATAGTTCAAAGATTCTGGAAATAGCTACACACCAGTGTGAGTATACTTAATGCCACTGAATTGTACACATAAAATGGTGGGTTTCAAGTTATGTATGCTGCTGCTGCTAAGTCACTTCAGTCGTGTCCGATTCTGTGCGACCCCACAGACAGCAGCCCACCAGCTTCCCTCATCCCTGGGATTCTCCAGGCAAGAACACTGGAGTGGATTGCCACTTCCTTCTCCAATGCGTGAAAGTGAAGTCGCTCAGTTGTGTCTCACTCCTAGTGATCCCATGGACTGCAGCCCACCAGGCTCCTACATCCGTGGGGTTTTCCAGGCGAGAGGACTGGAGTGGGGTGCCATTGCCTTCTCCACACGTTATATATATCACAACAATAAAAGTGAAAAATTTAAGGTGATGGTTCTGGTTGAAGCAGGGATGTTCACTTGCTTTGCACATCACAGACCTTTGCTAAGAATCAGAGGGCCCAGTCCTACTCCGCCTAGAAGTCTATCCCTTCCTAGTGTGTAAATAGGCCATCCAGGGCCTTCCCTTGGCTCTTCCTCTGCTCCTTCCTGGGATAGCAGGTAGGTCCCAGGGGCACCATGCCCTCCTCAAGTCCTCTGAGACCCCTGCTGGCACTGCCTGGCCTCTGGGATCTTCATCTGGAGCTCCATGCACTGAGTCCATGCCAAGACCCTTTGGAACACTGGTTTTCTCAGCTCTAACACATGCCCCAACTCAGGTCCACGAGATTCCAGGAGCTCCTGCTGCACTTGGGCAGTGTGGGGCCAGGATGCCATCTCAGGCCTGTGTCTGCCTCGCTTTACCGCTCAGCCATCGCTGACCTGCCAAGGGGCCTTTTGACCTCCAAAGGACCCACCAAGAGTTCTACACAGCTAGTAGAGAAAAAGCCCAGGTTTCCCTGCCTGGAAAGCTGCTGGGATTTCTATGGTCTCAGCCCCACACCAACATCCCCATCCATATGAGGTTCAAGGGGCAGGCAGTGGCTCCTCAAGGACAGGATCCTCGGGCCTGGTCTGGACACTTGGGCTCATGCCCACTGCGACCTATGCTGGTCCATCTTCCACTCTGCTCTGTCTGGTCCACAATATCTCTGTCCTCAGTCCTCCAGGCCTTCTGTGCTGGAGGACTTCTGGCTGGCTGTTGCTCAGCAGTTCCTTCGACTACAAAGTGATTAAAATTACTCTCTCTGAGGGGGGTTCGAGCAGGCACTCTCCAGTCCTTTTGTTGATGCCAGGAGCCAGCACGGGAGATCCCACCCATGACAAGGTCATGTGGAAGAGACCTGATAAGCCAGGCTTCAGGACTCGAGGGGCTCCCTGGAGCTGCTGGAACATCTACCCCATAACCAGAATCTGTCTGTCTTACTATTTAGTGCCTTTCACCAACTCTTCTGACATTAACAGGGAGCTATCCCCGACCACCTTTCTCTAGAGGAAATCAACTTAGGGCTCTAGCTAATAAGTCTCCTGGACATGAAAGGAATATTTCAAATCAAAACCCCCTGTTAGCATTCTAGCTTGCCTGACAGGTTTATCCAGACTGGTCAAAGTCAGACCAGTTTGTCCTCTCCTTTCCAACAAAAAAGTTTTGCAAATCAAACATGCTTCTTTTCAGGCTATCTTACTATGAATGCAAAAACCTTCTTGTGAAATTCAAAGTCTAGGACTTCTATTGGAGAAGGCAATGGCAATCCACTTCAGTACTCTTGCNTCATGCTGCAGTCCATGGGGTCATAGATTTGGACACGACTTAGGAACTCACAACAATACATATGTATTTTTGAAAAATGCATCAAGGAAGTTATAAAATTATGGACACTAATAGATGAAAGGTGATCAAAAGAATTAAGTGCCTATGGCATGAAGGATAAGAAATATAAAATCACTTCCCTGAAGACTTGGGAGGTAAATAACTCTCTGAATACTTTTAAAATCAATACAATAAAATAAATAACGGATGGCCATCTGGGGAGAAAATACTCTCAATAGAAGCATATTTTAAAGAAAACAGGAAAATCTCTCTCTGTACGCTGCTTTTCTTGTTTTTTAAGATAATACATTTTCTTTATTGATGTCTTTATTCTATTATTGTAGCTGAAAATGTATTACTTGGTATAGTAACTAGAGCAGTAAAATTGAGTTCAGATTGTCTTGAAGCTGCTTAGATCATATAATTTCAGCCAAAACACTTAGTCCCATTGTTCAACAGATATTTATCATGACCTTCCATGTGTCAACCAGATATCAAGTGCCAACTACTATTTTAAGACATTAGGGATGCAATAATGAGTAAAACAGACAGATACTCCTGTTGACCTAAAAATCTACTTTGTGTTCTGTGGGTCTCTCTGTGTGGTGAGGATAGTGGTGGTGTGTGGTGGTAACCAAGCGACTGGTTAAAATATATCTAAATAGTGAAGAGTCAGTGAAACTCAAGAATTGAGAACAGTAGGAAATGAGGTTGGAAAGATTATGGAGGTAGGAACAAATGTGATTAGTCAACATTGCCAGGAGCCAGCAGGGGAGATCCCACCCATGATAAGGTCATGTGGAGAGACATGACAGGCAAGGTGAGTCAGGTCTCAAGGGGTCCTCTGCCTGAGCATCTGCCCCAAAACCAAAATCTGTCTGTTTACTGTCTGCTATCCCTGACCATCTTTCTCAGGAAAAAGTTAACTTAGAGCTCCAACTTGTCTCCTGCATATGATAGGAATGTTTCAGCTCAAATCCCTCTGATGGCTCTCTAATTTGTCTGACAGGTTCCCCTGGACTTTTACAACTTGTGATTGTTTACAGCCCCCAACCGTGAGAGGCACAAAGCTTAAAACATCTTAAAAATATAGAGCCTTTTAGAGCTAAAAATTAGTTTGATTGTTGAGTTGATGTTTACCGCCAGGCCTCCATATCCTTTATCTTTTAGGCACCTGGGAGGATATTAATCAATATAAACGGGATGCAGAAATAGGAATATAGTAGTTTTGATGTTAGCAATACTAGACTTTTGAGTTAATGATTTTTTTCTTTATTATAAATCACTGTACTCCTCTTTCTTTGTTATAAATTGTTGAGTCCTTGCTATGTAAGAATGTAACTTTATTTAGTGCTTTCTAAGTGTGGCACCAGACTTTGGGGAGAAAAACACTATTACCCTTATCAGAAAAGGGCTGTAAAATGTTAACTGGCCTTCTTGCCAGAAGATAATGTAAATCACCTGAGACCCTTTGTATATGGAAACATTTGCAGAAAGAAAGCCTAATCTTGATAAGGGTCAGGGCTGCTGACTCTACATAACTTTGTATTATCCATTGATCTCTATGTACAATCAAAAGTATAAAAAGCTTTCCTGAACAATAAAGGATGAACCAGTTTCTCAGACCAGCTTCTTGAACTGGTTTCTTGGAAATCTGGCTTCACCATGTTGAATCTCTCTCTCTCTCTCTCTTTCTCCCTCTCCCTCCCTCTCCTTTTCAGGCTGAATTCCCATCTGGAGCATGGAAGCTCACCACCTCTACTTACTTGCCCTGGCTTCTAAGACCCACGGGAGAGGGAGCCCAAGGTGGAGCACCCTCAGCTATTCAAGTGGGTGCCAGTGGCCTACGTAGATGGTGCAAACCTCTTGTCTCGAGGTTGTATTCGTTTTCAATGTAAACCAAGTTATTCAGCATATTTTTCTCCACCAATTTTCCTACTATACTATTCTTCCCTAATCTCTATTTATATTTCTAATGAAATAGTCCTTTCTCAGATGCTGACTCTGTCCCCACTTCGAATTCCCTGGATCCACTGGGAATTGCCAGGCTGGACCAGGTGCCTGGACCAGGTGCCAGGCTGGACCAAATTGCCATTGCTGGCAAAACATGACCTGACTTACATTTTAACACAGTCACTGTGGCTGCAGTATTGAGAATTAGATTGAAGAGGGGCAAGGTTGGAAGCAAGGTGACTAGTTGGGAAATTATTAAAATAACTTATCCAGAACCTGACCTCTTACCACCTCCACTGCTACTAAATTTTCACCATTGTTCTCTGTACACTTTTAATCTATATCTGGAAGATTTTCAGAGTCACATTGTAAAATAAAAAATATAATTGCCTTTAGAGAAATGTCTTCAAATAATTTGTAAACTAATTTGACAGAGAACAATTTAAAAATATTAAAATTTAAAGGAAAATGAAATAACAGAATCAAAGGTTAAAGGAGGAAGAAGTCTCATGTAAGTGAAGACTCAGGAAATCCTGCAAGTCAAAGGCATTAATATGAACATAATTGTAATGGAAGGATATTTATAAAGGTGGAGAACATTGTTACAGGTTCAGAGATTTTTTTTTTCAGTGTTTGTTATTATTATTATTTTAATTCTGGAGTAACCTAAAGGAAGTAATTTGATGGAAATTGGGATATTGTGAGCCCCTGAAACTCTCAAACACTACATAAGAAACAGGCAGTGAAGTAAGCCAGAAAGAAAAACATCAATACAGTATACTAACATATATATATGGAATTTAGAAAGATGATAATGATAACCCTATATGCAAGACAGCAAAAAAGACACAGATGTATCACAGTTAGAAGAATCTTTTGACTCTGTGAGAGAGGGAAAGGGTGAGATGCTTTGGGAGAATGAAATTGAAACATGTATAATATCATATAAGAAACAAATTGCCAGTCCAGGTTCGATTCATGATACAGGATGCTTGGGGCTGGTGCACTAGGATGACCCAGAGGGATGGTATGGGAAAGGAGGTGGGAGGGGGGTTCAGGATGAGGAACACATGTACACCTGTGGTGGATTCATATTGATGTATGGCAAAACCAATACAATATTGTGGAATAATTAGCCTCAAATTAAAATAAATAAATTTAAATTAAAAAAAGAAAGAAACAATCAATGTGATGCCTTAAACCTCACATTTAGCCAAACTATGTATATTCACCAGAAATAACCTTCTTCAGTCAACAACTTATAATCTTTTCTCAATTGCATTCCTTTTTCTGTACAATGCACAATAAAACAATAACAATACACCTTTCAGTTCAGTTCAGTTGCTCAGTCGTGTCCGACTCTTTGTGACCCCGTGAATCGCAGCATGCCAGGTCTCCCTGTCCATCCAAGTCCTGGAGTTCACTCAAATTCATGTCCATCAAGTTGGTGATACCACCCAGCTTAGTGGAATCAAATAAATATTTTGCATTCATACTTGTACTCTTGAGTAAGAAATAAATATCTTATGATGATTTGCATATTATCATATCTCCATAAATATGGATACAAGGTTTATTAGAGATCCTGGTCTTTAACTCTTTGTCCCATAACCAGCACCAATAAATCTTGAGTAAGCATAGCCAGTTTTAGGAAAGTGAGGTATTCTAAGGCAAATATTGCACAAGCTAGAGATGGGTTTCTTGGGACTGTTTAATGGTACTGTATTCTATAAGATCTGAACTGCACAATTTTTCTTTGCTCTCTCCCCAATCCTTAATAGGTAGCCTAGAATGCATTAGTTCTATGTAGAACCACTCTAGAAGGCATTTCAAAAAAAGGAAAGCAAATGAGAAAAGACAAGTTTTGTGGATACATGAATTACACTAGGGAGTGCTAATGGCCCAGTTAAATAGGTTATTTAAAGTAGATTAGCAGAAAAATAAAAGTAGGGAAGCTGTGGTTATCTTGTAGGTGACATCAAAGGTCAGGTTGAGGACTTAATTTTATGGGCTAGAAAAAGAATTGATGGTTACTTTTGAGAAGTGAAGTTACAGAAGAAGGAAGGCCAAAATGCATAGGTTGGAGTTTTGAGGGAAAAGAAAAGAGGAAATATCAATTTGGCAGTGTGTCAGGTAGGTTAGAATTTCTCTAAGACTGAGACATAAAACACTAATGGGCTGAAAGTTAGTCAGGTATGTATCTGATCCCTGTTTCGTGGAGACTGGAGTATATATAACTTAGAAGATTTCTTTAAGAAGCAAATTACAATATCTTAAATGAAAAATTATGCAAGAAAAGAATGCTAAAAATCAATCTGCTTCTGATGGCAGTATGATAAAATCAAGTAGATAAATGGAAAGT
>SJYV01013535.1:0-16956 GCA_006410875.1 Neotragus pygmaeus | reverse complement strand
TGGCCCAGGGACGTGGTTAAATTTCAAGTCCAGACTTGGACAGTGGAAGTCTAATCTGAACGGAGACTGGCTCCCCAGAGTTAAAATCTCACTGCTACTGCTGGCTGCGCAGGCCAGGTGAGTTGTTTACCCCTCTGTGACACAGTCTCCTCATTTCTAGGCACAAATTAACTTATCATACCTGCTAGATTCCCCGAATTTGGCATCGCAAGAGGCCATCCTGGGGAGCAGAATATGTTTGAAAGCTCATCTGGAGGCCTGTGACAAGGGCCCTGGGACAAATGCAACTTAGGATGCTGACTGCCAAGGATCAAAGGCCATCTGAGTCAAACTTCAAAACTAATCCACACTTGTATCTCTAATATTGGTCTAGAGATGACTAGCGACTGTCCCTGCGGCTGTCTGTACAGGGATAACAACTCAATTTGAAAATTAAAGGACAGGGCAGGAAGGACTCAGCACTTTCTGATTATCTAATGAAGACTTCTCTCCACTAGTCTTAAAAAAACAGAGCAGAAAGGAAATGATGTAACTGACAGAACACAGAGAGGAAGAAACACCAGCAGCATGGTTTGCTACTCACTGCTGACCTCAGGGAGGGAAGTCGCTCAGTCGTGTCCGACTCTTTGTGACCCCATGGACTGTAGCCTACCAGGCTCCTCCGTCCATGGGATTTTCCAGGCAAAAGTACTGGAGTGGGTTGTCATTTCCTTCTCCAGGGTATCTTCCCAACCCAGGGATGGAACCCAGGTCTCCCACATTGCAGGCAGACGCTTTACCGTCTGAGCCCCCAGGGAAGCCCTAACCGTCTGTTCAGTACACAAAGCACTGAGAGCTGACTATTGATGGGGTCCAAAGGTGGAGCAGTCAGGCAGCAGAGAGTAAGCTGCAGGTGGTCGTCAACCACGGGACGCTGGATACAACCCATGATATAGAGATGTGGGCTCATCTGCCACCCTTATGCCCAGACCTGCACCAAATACATTTCCTCATCAAATACAACTGAAGTTGCACAAAAATCTACAATGATCTGGTGGGCGTTTCAGATTCAGCTTGATACAAGTATTAAACTTGTCATACGTACAAAACACGGAAACAGGCTCATCCCTGCTCTTTGGAGTAAATGGACTAGGTGTACTGGGAAGGCATATGCCAAGGGAAGTAATCATTCTTTTTAAGCAATGTGCCCAAAGCTACAAATTTCATAGACAACTGTGGCTGACATGAGAGTCACACTATGATCACCACCACACAGAAATGTGATGATAATAAGAACTATAATAGTAACAGCTAATACTTAGCATAATCTAAATGTTTATACAAACATAACTAATATTTCTGACAAAAAGCCTGCAAAACTATACTGCATGTTACTATACTAACATATAGTATATATATATTGTATAATATATTACATTGGATACTATTAAACTATTACTAGCCATATTTGACATATGAGAAAATTGAGTCACAGAGGGAATAATTATCTTGTCTGGGCTAAGTGAAGAGCTTGAATTGGAACTTAGGTAACCTACTCTTTACATATATATATATATATATATATACTTGGCTGTTCTGCGTCTTAATTGTGGCATGTGGGATCTAGTTCCCTGACCAGGGATCAAACCCGGGCCCCCTGCATTGGGAGCGTGGAGTCTTAACCACTGGACCACCAGGGAAGTCCCTAGGTAAGCTGTTCTTAATGATGACACTCTTCTGACTCTTGTATGCATAATGGACCAGGGCTGATAAATGGACTACACAAGTCTGTCGTTCACCTTGTAGTCTCAGTGAGTGGCACCCCAGGAACTGTACTGAACATAATGTGAGGCTGGATGAAGCATTTCCACAGGGGACAGAAGGAATGGACTCCTTCTGGCAGCAGTTCCTGAAGGCCCCGACTGGCCCTGAAGTTCCTTGAGGAGAGCATCTCCGAACTGGTGTTCCCTAGAACCCAGTTTCATAAGAGGGACACACCACCAAAAAAAGTTTCAACTCAAATCTATTTGGAAAGAGGTGAGTTAAACAAATTTAAATCGCTATTTTACTGGAAGACCCCTGAGAGCCTGAATGTGTTAGCGTTCATTGTGAATCTCCTTGGGGAGGATATGGTTGTAATATTTTCTAAACATATTTGACCATTTATATCATCCTGAAGTAGTGTTTGGAGGAATATTTTATACTCTGAGAAATGCCTGACATTTAACTGAATCCAGCTGTGAGAATACAGCCTCTGTTTCAAGAGGCTACTGAAGCTCTGTTGCAAAAGTCTCCTATAGATGCTTGTGGATGGAGGCTGACATATAAAGATGGAGGAAGGGAAGACAGCCTATAGTCAAGCTCCTTCTGATGCATCTGTTCACCAGCATCTACAGCCTGCCGAGTTCCTCACCTGTGCAAGCCTTGGCTTCTAGGATCCATTTGCACAGTTCTTCCTCAAAAGACATCCAGTTTCCCAGCCAACCCTTCTCCTTAAGTAAAACCTGAAATCGCTTTTAATTTTGTTCCCACTCTCCAGCTCAATGCCAGCTAGTGTTAACTGTTGTTTAGCTAGCTTCTGGAATCTGGCTTGATCTGACTTCTGATAGCCTCAAGAGTTGAAAAATTCAGCTAACCTGACCTTACCCTACATTGCTGTCTGGTTTTCTTCAGTTCAGTTCAGTCGCTCAGTCGTGTCCGACTTTTTGCGACCCCATGAATCGCAGCACGCCAGGCCTNTATAGACCACAAGATGTCTAGATGTGTAGGTCTATTCCAGTTCATGACATTTGGTTTCAGTGAATGTTTAACTTTAGAAAGCATAGAATAGAAAGCATGAAAGAAATTGTTTTTCAGGTTCCATACTGTACAGAAACCAAACTAGTCCATTGAAAACCCACAAATACAGGACAGATACAGATTTTTACGGCCAACATCTCAGCTGAGGTCATAGTCCACAGCCAGCATCAACTTTCAGGCATGTAATTTAATGTGCTAAATAATTTCAGAAAAGTTATGACCAACCTAGATAGCATATTGAAAAGCAGAATCATTACTTTGCCAACAAAGGTCCATCTAGTCAAGGGTATGGTTTTTCCAGTGGTCATGTATGGATGTGAAAGTTGGACTGTGAAGAAAGCTGAGCACTGAAAAATTGATGCTTTTGAGCTGTGGTGTTGGAGAAGACTCTTGAAAGTCCCTTTGACTGCAAGGAGATCCAACCAGTCCATTCTAAAGGAGATCAGTCCTGGGTGTTCTTTGGAAGGAATGATGCTAAATCTGAAACTCCAATACTTTGGCCATCTCATGCGAAGAGCTAACTCATTGGAAAAGACTCTGATGCTGGGAGGGATTAGGGGCAGGAGGAAAAGGGGATGACAGAGGATGAGGTGGCTGGATGGCATCATTGACTCGATGGACGCGAGTTTGAGAGAATTTCAGGAGTTGGTTGTGGACAGGGAGGCCTGGTGTGCTGCAGTTCATGGGGTCGCAAAGAGTCGGACTCAACTGAGCAACTGTACTGAACTGAACTGAGATCAAGACATACTTTTTGCACTGCATGTGTCTCCTATCAGAGAGCCTGCATGATCCTCTCAGCCTTATCTACCAGAGCATAGGCAGAAGAAGCAAGAAAAATAAATCCTGTAGCCTCCAGAATGAAAACCAGAATCAGAGAAAGTTAATCAAGGAGATAGAGGATTATCTCCTAGATGAAGGAACATAATAAAACCCGAGAAAAACAACTAAATAAAGTAGAGATAGGCAAACTTCCAGCAAACAAATTCCAAATAATAATAGCAAGGATAATTCAAGATCCTGGGAAAGGAATGGAGAAGATGCAAAAAATATTTACAAAAGACCTTGAAGATCTAAGAACACACAAAGATGAACAATACATTAGAAAGAATCAGTAGCAGAATAACCGAGGCAGAAGAATGGATAAATGGCATAGAAGGCGGAATCATGGAAATTATTGCCACAGAACAGAATATAGAAAAAAGAAGGAAAAGAAATGAAGGTAGCCTGTAGACTTCTAGGAAAATATTATGTTTGCAGTATGTAGTGTTCCCAGAAGAAGAGAGAGATAGAGGACTCGGGACCCAAAAATCAAAGAGAGGGAAAAAAAAATAAAACATTAAAAAACAAAAACTTATAGGTAAAAGAAAACAAAAACATCTTTTTTTTTTTACGTCTATGTCAATCAACGTTTTTTTTTTTTTTTCTTTTTTTTTTCCCCGGTGGGGAGCACTCATTCATGTTTGAATTTATTTTTTGAATATAAATTCATTTATTTTAATTGGAGGCTAATTACTTTACAATATTCTATTGGTTTTGCCATTCATGAACATGAATCCACCACGGGCGTACATGTTTTCCCCATCCTGAACTCCTCTCCCACTTCTCTCCCCATACCATCCCTCTGGGTCATCCCAGTGCACCAGCCCCAAGCATCCTGTATCATGCATCAAACTGGACTTGCGATTCATTTCACATATCATAATATTTTGAAAGAGTTTTAGAAGGATAGGCATTACATCTTTTCTAAATGTTTGCTAGAACTCTCCTGTGAAGCCATCTGGTCCTGGGGTTTTGTTTTTTTTGGAAGATTTTTTATCATAGTTTCAATTTCAGTGCTTGTAATTGGGTTGGTCATTATTTTTATTTCTTCCTGGTTTAGTCTTTGAAGATTGAACTTTTCTAATAATCTGTCTACTTCTTCCAGGTTATCCATTTTATTACCATATATTAGTCCATAATGCTCTCTTATAATCTTTTGTATTTCTGCACTGTCTGTTGTAACCTCTCCTTTTTCATTTCTAATTTTGTTGATTTCACTCTTCTCTCTTTTTATCTTGATGAGTTTCACTAAAGGTTTGCCAATTTTTTTATCTTCTTAAAGAAAGTTTATTTAGTTTTATTATCTTTACTACTTTTTCTTTCATTTATTTTTGCTTGGCTCTTTATGATTTCCTTTCTTCTACTAATTTTGTGGGTTTTCTGTGTGTGTGTGTGTGTGTGTGTGTGTGTGTGTGTGTGTAGAATTATTATAGACATGGGAATACGAAACCACATAACCTGCCTCNTCTTTATGATTTCCTTTCTTCTACTAATTTTGTGGGTTTTCTGTGTGTGTGTGTGTGTGTGTGTGTGTGTGTGTGTGTGTAGAATTATTATAGACATGGGAATACGAAACCACATAACCTGCCTCCTGAGAAATCTGTATGCAGATCAGAAAACAACAGTTAAAACTGGACATGAAACAACAGACTGGATCCAAATCAGGGAAGGAGTTCATCAAGGTTGTATATTGTCACCCTGCATATTTAACTTTATGCAGAGTACATCATGAGAAATGGTGGGCTGGATGAAGCACAAGCTGGATCAAGATTGCTTGGAAAAATATCAATAACCTCAGAAATGCAGATGACAGCATCCTTATGGCAGAAAGTGGAGAAGAACTAAAGAGCCTGTTGAAGAAAGTGAAAGAGGAGAGTGAAAAATTTGGCTTAAAATTCAACATTTAGAAAACTAGGATCATGGCATCTGGTCCCATCACTTCATGGCAAATAGATGTTTAGGGGATTTCAAAATCACTGCAGTTGGTGACTGCAGCCATAAAATTAAAAGACACTTACTTCTTTGAAGGAAAGTTATGACCACCCTACACAGTATATTAAAAAGCAGAGACATTACTTTGCCAACAAAGGTCCATCTAGTCAAGGCTATGGTTTTTCCAGTGGTCATGTATGGATGTGAGAATTGGACTGTGAAGAAGGCTGAGTGGCAAATTATTGATGATTTTGAACTGTGGTGATGGAGAAGACTCTTGAGAGTCCCTTGGACTGCAAGGAGACCAAACCAGTCCATCCTGAGGAAATCAGTCCTGAATATTCTTTGCAAGGACTGATACTGAAGCTGAAACTCCAATACTTTGGCCAGCAAATGTGAAGAACTGACCCATTTGAAAAGACCCTGATGCTGGGAAAGATTGAAGATGGGAGGAGAAGGGGATGACAGAGGATAAGACTGTTGTATGGCATCAGCAATTCAATGGACATGAGTTTGAGTAAACTCTGGGAGATGATGATAGAAGGGAATCCTGGCATGCTGAAGTCCATGGGGTCATAATGTGTCAGACATCACTGAGTGACTGAATTAGCTTTGTGCTTATTTTTCCTGTTATTTTAGTTGTAAAGTTAGGCTGTCTATTCGATGTTTTTCTTGTTTCTTGAGGTAGAATTGTATTGCTATAAAATTCCCTCTTAGACCAGCTTTTGCTGCATCTGATACAATTTGAGTTGTCCTGATTTCATTGTCATTTGTTTGTAGAATTGTTTTTATTTCCCTTTTAATTTCTTCAGTAACCTGTTATTTAGAAACGTGTTGTTTAATCTCCATGTGTTTGCGCTTCTTACATTTTGTTTCTGTAATTGATATCTAGTGTCATAGTGTTGTGACCAGAGAAGATGCTTGATATGATTCCAATTTTCTTAAATTTACTGAGGCTTAGAAAAACAAAGAATCCCATCAAAACTTGGGAAAAAGACCTAAACAAACACTTCTCCAAATAAGACATACAGATGGCTCAAAAACACATGAAAAGATGCTCAACATTACTCAGCATTAGAGAAATGAAAATCAAAACTACAATGAGAAATCATCTCACATCAGTCAGAATGGCCATCATCAAAAATGCTGGGGAGGGTGTAGAGAAAAGGGAACACTCTTGCACTGTTGGTTGGAATGTAAATTGATACAGCCGCTATGAAAGACAGTATGGAGATTCCTTGAAAAAGTAGGAATAAAACCACCATATGACCCAGCATTTCCACTTGTAGGCTTATACTCTGAAGAACCCAAATTTGCAAAGGACACATGTATCCCATTGCTTATTGCAGTATTATTTGCAAAAGCTAGAACATGGAAGCAACCGAGATGTCCATCAACAGATGAATGGATAAAGAAACTGTGGAACATATACACGATGGAATATTACTCCGCAACAAAAAGGAAAACATTTGAGTCAGCTCTAATGAGGTGGATGAACCTAGAGCCTATTATACAGAGTGAAGGAAGTCAGAAAAAGAATCTAGAAAAAATAGTACTGAAGAATTTATTTACTGGCAGCAATGGAGCAACAGACATAAAGAACAGACTTATGGACATGAGGAGAGGGGAAGAGAGGGTGAGATGCATGGAAAGAAAACATGGAAACTTACATTACCATATGTGAAGATAGATACCCAATGGGAATTTACTATATGGCTCAGGAAACTCAAACAGGGGCTCTATATAAACTTAGAGGAATGGGATGGGATTGGGCAAGGTTCAAAAGGGAAGGGATATATGTATAACTAAGGCTGACTGAGATGGGAATACTAGACCACCTGACCTGTCTCTTGAGAAACCTATAAGCAGGTCAGGAATCAACAGTTAGAATTGGACATGGAACAACAGACTGGTTCCAAATAGGAAAAGAAGTACATCAAGGCTATANCCATTTATACTTCCTCCCACAGTGAAGGAGACATGGATATCTCACACACTGATCCAGTATATTCGTAGTCTTTCTTCTCCAAGTTAAAGTTTTTCAGATTTTATTTACCTACTTGTAATTTACTGTTTATTTTTGGCTCTCCTAGACCTACTCAGGCGTTTCTCTAGTTGCAGCAAGTGGGGGCTACTCTCTTGTTGCAGAGCTTGGGCTCTAGGCGATGGACTTCAGGCGCTGCAGCCCACGGGCTCTAGAGCTCAGGCCCCACAGTTGTGGCCCATGGATAGTTGCTCTGCAGCACGTGGGATCCTCCCAGATCAGGTTTTGAACCCATATCTCGTGGAGTCTATACCACTGAGCCACCAGGGAAGTCCTGTTTATGCTTTTCTTAAGTATATGAAGCTGAAAGTCGTTCAGTCGTGTCTGACTCTTTGCGACCCCATGAACTATACAGTCCATGGAATTCTCCAGGTCAGAATACTGGAGTGGGTAAACTTTCCCTTCTCCAGGGGATCTTCCCAACCCAGGAATCGAACCCAGGTCTCCTGCATTGCAGGTGAATTCTTTACCAGCTGAGCCACAAAGGAAGCCCAAGAATACTGAGTGGGTAGTCTATCCCTTCTCCAGCGGATCTTCCCTACCCAGAAATCGAACCGGGGTCTCCTGCAATGCAGGCGGATTCTTTACCAACTGAGCCATCAGGGAAGGCTTAAGTACAGGTGATTTATAATGCTGCATTAGTTTGCTGAATCACAGCAAAGTGATTCAGTTATACATTGCTGTTGTTTTAGTCACTAGGTACTGTCCAACTCTTTGTGACCCCATGGATTGTAGCCTGCCAAGCTTCTCTGTCCTTGGGATTTCCCAAGAAAGACTCCAGGAGTGGGTTGCCATTTCTTTCTCCAGGGATTTTTCTGACCCAGGGATTGAACCCGTGCCTCCTGCATTTGCAGGTGGGTTCTTTACCACCAAGCCATCTGGCAAGCCATTATACATATACATACATATCTGTTCTTTTCAAATGCTTTTCCATTATAGGTTATTACAAGATACTGAATATAGTTCCCTGTGCTATACAGTAGATCTTTGTTGTTTATCTATTTTCTATATAGTAGTAATTGTCAAACTCCTAATTTACCCCTCCTCCCTTAAATTTTTAATGGACTATCTCAAGCTGTGTAATCCTATACTCCCCTTGGGATATATCCAAATTGGGAATATGAGGCAAGAATTCTCACTACAGTAAAATAACTTAATTGGCAGAAATTATATAACACAATATAATTTGCTTGCTACTCTAGCACGTCAAGTTCCCAGTATGAAGCAAAGGATAATCATGGTCTATAATGTCTTGTTGACTACTCACTGTAATAACAGATGTTGCAAGGTTATGAAAGAGGGACTTTCTCTGAGAATTATAACAATCAGTTCAGTTCAGTTGCTCAGTTGTGTCCGACTCTTTGTGACCCCATGAATTGCAGCACATCAGGCCTCCCTGTCCATCACCAACNACTGGAGGTTCAGCATTATCATCATTCCTTCCAAAGATATCCCAGGGCTGATCTCTTTCAGAAGGTACTGTTGGATCTTCTTGCAGTCCAAGGGACTCTCGAGAGTCTTCTCCAACACCACAGTTCAAAAGCATCAATTCTTCAGTGCTCAGCCTTCTTCACAGTCCAACTCTCACATCCATACATGACCACAGGAAAAACCATAGCCTTGACTAGACGGGACTTTGTTGGCAAAATAATGTCTCTGCTTTTGGGGGCTCCAAAATCACTGAAGACTGTGATTGCAGCCATGAAATTAAAAGACACTTACTCCTTGGAAGGAAAGTTATGGCCAACCTAGATAGCATACTGAAAAGTAGAGATATTATTTTGCAACAAAGGTCCGTCTAGTCAAGGCTATGGTTTTCCCAGTGGTCATGTATGGATGTGAGAGTTGGACTATGAAGAGAGCTGAGTGATGAAGAGTTGATGCTTTTTAACTTGAGAGTCCCTTGGACGGTAAGGAGATCCAACCAGTCCATTCTAAAGGAGGTCAGTCCTGGGTGTTCTTTGGATGTACTGATGCTGAAGCTGAAACTGCAATACTTTGGCCAACTCATGCCAAGAATTGACTCACTGGAAAAGACCCTGATGCTGGGAGGGATTGGGGACAGGAGGAGAAGGGGACACAGAAGATGAGATGACTGTATGGCATCTCTGACTCAATGGACATGACTTTGGATGAGCTCCAGGAGTTGGTGATGGACAGGGAGACCTAGCATGCTGTGATTCAGGGGATCGCAAAGAGTCAGACACGACTGAGCAGTTGAACTGAACTGAAGGCTGTCTCATGTTGATGTTTGGCAGAAAACAACAAAATTCTGTAGAAGAATGATCCTTCAATTAAAAAAAATAAATATAAACTAATTAACTAAAGCAAAAAAATGTAATGAAAGAGAAGTAATAACTGATTCCACAGAATGCAAAGCATCAATAGAAATATATAAAATTGACATTTTATACATCAATAAAGNCAACAAAATTCTGTAGAAGAATGATCCTTCAATTAAAAAAAATAAATATAAACTAATTAACTAAAGCAAAAAAATGTAATGAAAGAGAAGTAATAACTGATTCCACAGAATGCAAAGCATCAATAGAAATATATAAAATTGACATTTTATACATCAATAAAGTGGACAACCTGGAAGAAATGAACAAATGTTTATAAATGTACAGTCTCCCAAGATTGAACCTGGTTGAAATAGAAAATATGAGCAGACCAATAACAAGCACTGAAACTGAAACTATGATTTAAAAATTGACACAATCTAGGACTTTATATTTTCACAGGTGAACTCAATAAAACATTCAGAGAGCAGTTAACATTTATCCTTCTAAAACTATTCCAAAAATTTGTAGAGGAAGGAAATCGTCCAAATTCCTTCTATGTGGCCTTTCTTGATACCAAAATCAGACAAAGATTACTCATTAAGAGGGAAAAAAAAAGTTACAGGCCAATAACACTGATGAACATGGATGCAAAAATCCTCAGCAAAATACTATCAATCCAAATCTGTCAAGACATTGAAAAGATCATATACCATGATTGATTGGATTTTATCCAAGGGATTCAAGGATTTTTCAATATCTGTAGATCAAACAGTGTGATAATGCCACATCAACAAACTGAAGAATAGAAACCATATGATCATCTTAATAGATGCAGTAAAAGTTTTAGACAAAATTTAGCACTCATTTATAACTAGAGAGCATATTCAAAAGCAGAGACATTACTTTGCCAACAAAGGCCTGTCTAGTCAAGGCTATGGTTTTGCCAGTAGTCATGTATGGATGTGAGAGTTGAACTGTGAAGAAAGCGGAACACAGAAGAATTGATGTTTTTGAACTGTGGTGTTGGAGAAGACTCTTGAATTTCCCTTGGACTGCATGGAGATCCAATCAATTCATCCTAAAAGAGATCAGTCCTGGGATTTCTTTGGAAGGAATGATCCAAAAGCTGAAACTCCAGTCCTATGTCCACCTCATGTGAAGAGTTGACTCATTGGAAAAGACTCTGATGCTGGGGGTGAGGAGTGGGGATTGGGGGCAGGAGGAGAAGGGGATGACAGAGGATGAGATGGCTGGATGGCATCACTAATGGCTCGATGGACATGAGCTTGAGTGAACTCTGGGGATTGGTGATGGACAGGGGGGCCTGGTATGCTGTGATTCATGGGGTTGCAAAGAGCCGGACATGACTGAGTGACTGAACGGAACTGAACAGATGATTAAAAAGAAAAAAAAAAAAAAAACCTCCAGAAAGTGAGCATAGAGAACATACCTCAATATAATAAAGGCTATTATGACAAACCTACAATAACATCATACTTGATGTGAAAAGTTGAAAGCATTTCTTTGAAGATTAAGAACAAAACAAGAATAACCATTCTTGCCACATTTATTTAACATAGTTTTGGAAGTCCGAGCTGCAACAATCAGGGAATAAAAATAAGTAAAGGGAATCCAAAATGGAAAATAATTTATACTGTCACTGTTTGCAGATGACATGATGTTGTAAATAGAAGATCTTAAATACGCTACCAATGTGTACTAGAATGCATCAATGAATTTGGTAATGCTGTACATTACAAAATTAATACACAGAAATCTGTTGCATTTCCTTACACTAGCAATGAAAATCACAAGGAGAAATTCAAGAAAATTTTCCATTTACCATCACACCAAAAAGAACGAAATACTCAGGAATAAAGGACTTTTTGACAAAAGACAAAAATTTGTACACTGAAAAATATAATATGTTGTTGAAAGAAATTGAAGAAGATGCAAGCAGATGGAAAGATATACCATATCTGTGTATTGGAAGAATCAATATTTTCAAAATGACTGTACTACTGAAGGCAATCTATGGATTCAACACGATCCCTATCAAGTTACCAATGGCATTTTTCACAGAACTAGAACAACAACAACAATAAAAATCAAAATTTGTGTGAAGACAAAAAAATACCCTGAATAGCCTTGCAATCTTGAGAAAGGAAAATGGAGCTAGATAAATCAGGTTCCCCAGCTTCAGAGAGTGAGAGTTAGTTGCTCTATCATGTCTGACTCTGTACGACTCCATGGATTCTGGCCCAGCAGGCTCCTCTGTCCATGGAATTCTCCCAGGAAGAATACTGGAGTAGACACCATTTCGTTCTCCAGGACAATTTTCTGACCAGGGATTGAACTCAGGTCCCCTGCATTACAGGTGTATTCTTTATTGTTTAAGCCATCAGGGAAGCCCCCTGACTTCAGAATATACTACAAAACTATGCATTAAAACAGCATGGTACTGACACAAAAATAAAAACGTAGATCAGTGGAACAGAAAAGAAAATCCAAAAATAAGCCCATACACATGTGATCAATTAATCAATGGTAAAGTGGCGACTGAACTGAACTGAAAGGATGTAATGTTGGAAAAACAATCTCTTCAATAAATGGTGCCTGGAAAAGTGGAGAGCTGGATATAAAAGAAATGAAATTAGATTTTTTTTTTTAACACAAAAATAAGCTCAAAATGAATTGAAGACCTCGATGTGATAATGGAAACTAAAACTCCTTGAGGAAAATATACACAGAACACTTTCAGACATTAATTGCAATTATCAATCCATCTCCTAGAATATTGGAAATGAAAAATACTGTAAAGCAAGTATTCTTCAATAAAAAATAAATTTAAAAAAATAAACAAATGGGACCTACTTAAACTCAAAAATTTTTGTACAGCAAAGGAAACAATAAACAAAGTGAAAAGATAACTCACAGATTGGAAGAAAACATTTGCAAATGTAACCAAGAAGTGATTAGTCTACAAAATTTACAAATATCACGTGATTGTTAACAGCATCAGAACAAATAGCATAGACAACAAATGTGCAGAAATCTAAATAAGTATTTACTGAATAAGATATACAGATGGCTAAGAGGAACATGAAAAGACATCACTGGTTATTAGAGAAATGATCAAAACTATTATGAGATAGAATCTCACACCAGATAGAATGGCTATCATCAAAAAATCCACAAAAAAAAGTAAATACTGAAGAGTGTGGTAAGAAGGGAACCTTCCTACACTGTTGCTGGGATTGCAAGTTGGTAGAGGCACTATGGAGAATAGTATGTAGATTCCTTTAAAAAATAAAAATTAGAGCTGCAATGTGACCCTGAAATCCAAGTCCTGGGCACATGTCTGGGGAAGTAAAAGAAAAAAACAAAAACGTGATCTGAAAGGATGCATGCACCCAAATTTTCAAAGCAATATTATTTACAATAGCCAAGACATGGAGGTAACCTAAATGTCCATTGACAGACAATGGGTAAAGGAGATGCTATATGTATATAAAATGGACTATTACTTAGCCACTAAAAAGAATGAAATAATGTCATTTGAACAACACAGACATCACCTGATGGCCAACACTAAAATCAGACGGATTATATTCTTTGCAACTGAAAATGGAAAAGCTCTATACAGTCAGCTAAAACAAAACTGAGAGCTGACTGTGGTGTGGATAATGAATGGCTTATTCCAAAACTCAAACATAAACTGAAGAAAGTAAGGAAAACTACTGGGCCATTAAGATATGACATAAATCAAATCCCTTATGACTATTCAGTGGAAGTAACAAAGAAATTCAAGGGATTAGACCTGATAGAGTGCCTGAAGAACTATAGACAGAGGTTTGTGACATGTATAGGAGGCAGTGATCAAGACCATCCCTAGAAAAAGAAATGCAAAAAGGCAAAATGACTGCTTGAGAAGGCCTTACAAACAGCTGAGAAAATAAGTGAAAGCAAAGGAGAAACGGAAAGATATGCCCATTTTAATGCAGAGTTCCAAAGTAAAGCAAAGAGAAATGAGAAAGTCTTCCTGAGCTGTCAACACAAAGAAATAGAGGAAAAGAATAGAATTGGAAAGACTAGAGATAATTCAAGAAAATTAGAGATACTGAAGGAGCATTTACTGCAAAAATGAGCACTATACAAGACAGAAATGCTATGAACCTAACAGAATCAGAAGATATTAAGAAGAGGTGGCAAGAATATGCAAAAGAGCTATACAAAAAAGATCCTAATGATCTTTTGGGTCATATAACCACAATGGTGTGATCACTCACCTAGGGCCAGAAATCCCGGAGTGAGAAGCCCAATGGGTCTTAGGCAGCATGACTACAAACAAAGTGAGTGAAGGTGATGGAATTCCAGCTGAGCTATTTCAAACCTTAAAAAATGATGCTGTTAAATCATTGCATTCAATATGCCAGCAAATTTGGTAAACTCAGCAATGGTCAAAGGACTCGAAAAGTTCAGTTTCATTCCAATCTCAAAGAAGGGCAATGCCAAAGAAGGTTCAAACTATTGCACAATTGGACTCATTCCACACACTAGCAAAGTAATGCTCAAAATTCTTCAAGCTATGTTTCAACAGTTCATGAACTGAGAACTTCTAGATGTTCAAGGTGGATTTCAAAAAGATAGAAGAACAAGAAATCAAATAGCCAACATCTGTTGGATCATTTAAAAAAAAGAGAGAGTTCCAGAAAAACATATATTTCTGCTTCATTGACTACACTAAAGCCTTTGACTGTGTGGATCACAACAAACTGAAAAATTCCTAAAGAGATGGGAATATCAGACCACCTTACTTGCCTCATGAGAAATAGGTATTCAGGTCCAGAAGCAACAGTTCTCAACAAGGAACAATTCTGGACATGGAAAAATGGACTGCTACCATACTAGGCTGTATTATTGTTCACCTTGCTTCTTTAACTTATATGCAAAGTACATCATGTGAAATGACAGGCTAGATGAAGCAC
This sequence comes from Neotragus pygmaeus, assembly GCA_006410875.1. Lineage (NCBI taxonomy): Eukaryota > Metazoa > Chordata > Mammalia > Artiodactyla > Bovidae > Neotragus > Neotragus pygmaeus. The sequence continues at coordinate 2,110 of SJYV01013535.1, read as the reverse complement.
AAGCTAAATCAGGATTGCCCAGTGAAGTTGCTCCGTTGTGTCTGACTCTTTGCAGCCCCATGGACTGTAGCCTACCAGTCTTCTCTGTCCCTGGGATTTTCCAGGCAAGAATACTGGAGTGCCATTTTTTGCACGGGGGAGGGGGGCAAGAATACTGGAGTGGATTGCCATTCCCTTCTCCAGGAGATCTTCCCAACCCAGGGATTGAACCCGGGTTTCCTGCATTGTAGGCAGATGCTTTACTGTCTGAACCACTAGGGAAATCTCAAGATAGCCAGGAGAAATATAAATAACTTCAGATATGCAGATGACACCAACCTTATGGCTGAAAGTGAAAAGGAACTAAAGAGACTCTTGATGAAAGTGAAAGAGAGTGAAAAAGCTGGATTAAAACTCAACATTTATAAAGCTAAGTTCGTGGCATTTGGTCCCATCACTTCATGGCAAATAGATGTGGAAAAACTAGAAACAGTGACAAACGTTCATTTCCTACATCCCAACACCATGGAAGATGCTGACTGCAGCCATGAAATTAAAAGACACTTGCTCCTTGGAAGAAAAGCTTAGGCCAACCTAGACAGCATATTAAACATATTAAACTTTACCAGTAAAAGTCCATATAGTTAAAGCTATTGTTTTTCTAGTAGTCATGTATGGATGTGAGAACTGGACCAACAAGAAAACTGAAAACTGAAGAATTCATGCTTTTAAACTGTGTTGTTGGAGAAGACTCTTGACAGTTCTTTGGACAGCAAGAATATCAAACCCAGTCAGTCCTAAAGGAAGTCAGTCCTGGATATTCATTGAAGGACTGATGCTGAAGCTGGAGCTCCAATCCTTTTGCCACCTGATGCGAAGAGCTGACTCAGTGGAAAAGACCCTGATGCTGGGAAGCACTGAAGACAGGAAGAGAAGGGGATGAAAAAGATGAGACGGTTGAATGGCATCCCTGACTCAATGGACTTGAATTTGATCAAGCTCTGGAAGCTGGTAATGGACAGTGAAGACTGACCTGCTCCAATCCATGTGGTTGCAAACAGTCAGTCACCACTGTGTGACTGAACTAAGCTGAACTGAGCAACATGAATGGACCCAGATATTGTCATACTGATTGAAGTAAGTCTGACAAAAAAATAGTTTGAAACATGAAATCCCTTATATGTGGAATCTTAAATGAAATGATACAGATAGTCTTACTAACAGAACAGAAAGAGAATTACAGACTTTGAGAATGAACTTATGGTTGCCTGTGAGAAGGATGGTTAAAGGAAATTTAGGGAGATTGGGGTGGACATGTACACTCTGCTATATTTAAAATGAATGACCAACAAGACCTATGGTATAGTACATAAAACTCTGCTCAATACTGTGTGGCAACCTCTATGAGGGGGCCATTTGTGGTAGAATGGATACATGTATATCCATTGCTGTTCACTTGAAACTATCACAGCACTGTTAATTGGTTATACCTCAATATAAAATAAAAGATTAAAAATATATATATATAAAAAGATGTGACATATATGTGTATGCGTGTGTGTATAATATGTATGTATTTGTGTGTATACTTATATTTACACATATAAATGAAATATTAGTCATAAAAAATGAAATTGTGCCATTTGAAAAAATGTGAATGTTTCTTCAGGGTTCTTGCTTAGTGAAATAAGTCACACTGGGAAAGAAAGTTGCTATATGTTATCATTTAAATGTGAAATCTAAAAAATTAAAAATGAATAAATATAAAAAACAGAAATGGACTCACAAATACAGAGAATAAACTAGAGCTCATCAGTGGGGAGTGGGTGGGAGCAGGTCAAGATATGATTATGAGACAGAAGTACAAAATCCTGTGTAAATTAACAAAGATACACAGATATAGTGTACAGTACAGGTAATATAGCCAATAACTTTTTATAATGACTTTAGCCAAGTTGTATAATAACTTTAAGTGGAATATATTCTATACAAATATGGAATCACTACATTGTATATCTTTATTTTATTTTTTAAATTTTATTTTTACTTTATTTTACTTTACAATACTGTATTGTTTTTGCCATACATTGACATGAATCCACCACGGGTGTATACGAGCTCCCAATCCTGA
>SJYV01013534.1:477232-504233 GCA_006410875.1 Neotragus pygmaeus | reverse complement strand
TATATTGTCACCCTGCTTGTTTAACTTATATGCAGAGTACATCATGAGAAACACTGGACTGGAAGAAACTTTAAGATATGAGGGGTTAAAAGATTTTATTCATTTTGTTATGCGTTTGCCTGCCTTACTTATATGTTGGTTTCTGACCTCAGGGACCTTGGGTTACTTCTCTCTGTATCTCAAGGGTCCAGCTAAATGCCTGGCAAAGAATAGGTACTTAATAAATATTTACTGTGTGGACAGGGTCAGATAGTTTGAGGGATTTGTTCAAATCCACATGAAAAATCAAAAGCAGATCCAGTGTTAGAATATAGTCCTCCTTCTCCCCAATTCCTTTCTCCCTCCTTTACAACACACTACCTTCTGTTATTTTCATGTTTCTGTGATAGGTTTTATAAAGCAGATTAAAGATGTCTCAGGGAAAAGGCATGGAGATGGAAATGGCAATCCACTTCACTATTCTTGCCTGGAAAATCCCACGGACAGAGGAGCCTGTCAGGCTACAGTCCATGGGCTCAAAAAACTCGACCATTTAGTGACTAAACAGCTAAGAGAAGGCAATGTGTTCAAAGCATAGTATATGTTCATAAAAAACCTGCTTAGGAGTGAAAGGAGTTGGGGGGATTAAAGCAGTAATACTCACTGAGCATCTACCATTTACATGAAAATAGTATCTTNCCATTTAGTGACTAAACAGCTAAGAGAAGGCAATGTGTTCAAAGCATAGTATATGTTCATAAAAAACCTGCTTAGGAGTGAAAGGAGTTGGGGGGATTAAAGCAGTAATACTCACTGAGCATCTACCATTTACATGAAAATAGTATCTTTACTTTTCACAGCAAATTGAGGAGGAGGTCAGGTTTATGTCTGTTTACAGATGAGAAAACAGAAGTTCATAAGGGTAAACTTGGGTCAGGTTCTACAGAAGCTAATCTGTGGGCCTGATGATAGAACCCAGGTGGGTCTGAATTCAGCGCATGCTCCCTCTGTATTACAGCCTCAAGCAAAAAGATCATGTTGGACAAACTGATGGACAAATGAATGGGTAAATGCTGTACTCTTTGAACTGACTTTCAGTGGAGGGAATGGGCCTAAATATGACAGCTTTTCAAATTCAGAGGCTGGGCTTCCTAATCCTCAGACTGTAATTTTCACTCCTGTGGCTTTGTAAATAATGTGTTTTTGTCATTTCATAAAATGACTCTGATTAGGAAGGGATTGATCATTTCCTAAGACTGTTTTGTAAGAAATGCCCAAAGCCACTTGGCGTCCCCTGTTGGTGCTTATTTCTCTGTGTTTTTGATAAAATATAATTGTCTTAAGTCTCTCAGGATTTATTAGATGGAATGTTCAAAAAGAAAGCTGTCTTATTACTGACCCGGCATTCTTTAGTTAATAAGTTTTTTTTTCTAATTTTACTTCAAAGATGAAAGTTTCTTAATTAACCATCAGAGGTTCTCTGAAGCTAAGTATATTAAAATCATATTATGCCTTCCTGAAGCTCTCCTTAGATTTTTTATTAAGCAAAGCTATCGGAAGTAAAGATATGAGGGTAATCACATCTATATATAATAAAGATACACTTATGAGTTTTCTATTCTAATCAACATCACTGGCACACTGAAGAAGTCAATTATTTTGTAATATTTAAGAATGCTAATAAAAATAAATCCTATTTAGCTAAATCCTGTTAGCTCTGGAAATGAGAAACAAGAATATCAGTATAGAAGGAAAAAAGATCACAGATTAATCCCAAGTGCAATTTAGCAAATGTGTGTCAAAACAACTGTATTTCAATGGTTATTTTTGATAACTGTTATATACCAATCTTTCTTGATTCTGAAAGGTAGAAAAATTCAGACACTGAGTGATTTTGTAACACAGATGGGAACAAACAGGTGCCTTAATAAAGTCATATATGTACAGGCTGATGTGGCGGGTAACTGGCTCTCATGGGAAAGGGGAAACTCTGGTTTGCCAGTGTAAATATTTCTACCATAGCTGATTTTCACAGTCCCACTTAAAAAGCTCCCAATTTGCAAACTGGCTTACAAATTCTCGAGTATTTAACGTAGGGTCTCGGAAGCTTTATAAACCGGCTCCAACACAGCACCCAAAGTGTGGGGGAGTGTACAGGATAACAACAATGAATGCTGCTTGGACTGGAACAGGGACAGGAGGCAGAGCAGAAGACAGTTGATCAATGCCTGGAGGATGAGCAAGCTAGAAGAACAGAGAACAGGGAGGAAGAATGTTCCAGGCAGACTGAAGCAGGCTGAGCATCGGTGCTGCGCTGGGGGCATGGGTGATCTGAATCACTGAGGATGGGGTTCTGAAAGCTGGGTGTTTCACGGGGGCCAGACTGTGAAAGACCGTGAATACCACACTAGGAGTTTTAATTCCTTTCTATAAAAAATTGGAGTCTCTGGAGGGGCTCACAAAGCCTATCTGAAGAAAAGCTACTGAAATAGCCCAAGCACAGATGGATTCTGCCAAATGGCCAGGCGTTCTGGAAACACAGTTATTTTCAAAATGACTGATTTCTTGGCTAAATTTTATTGTTTTTCAAAGAATTTGGCTTATTTAGTAGCATGGCCATAGAAGGGAAGAGAAAGGAAAGATAGAGATAAGAAATTGAAATGCAGCTGTTACAGAAATCTACGAATATCTAAAAACAAAGCAACAGGTGCTAATGTAGAAAACATGGGAGATACAGGTATGAAAAAGGAGAAAATAAGAATTATCTGTTATCTGCAAGCTGAAGAGTAGCAGTGTTTAGCATTTTATGTTTATCTTTCTAGTATTTTCATGTATATACATACAATACATGTACTTCTAAAATTGAAAATCGGTTTATATTATACATGCTTTCCTAAAATTACTCATGAACAGTCCCCCAACTTGGCATGTATTATTTTACACCCTCATTCCTAATAATTAATAGCATTCCATTGCATGATGACAACTTAATTTTTAAATCAAATTCACTATTTGTAGACTAAGGTTGTTCATAATTTTCTACTATCCCAAACGGCATTCTAACCCTAAGCCTATCAAAAATTCATTTTTATTCTTGGCACACATTTTGACAAAACACTTAAATGGATGTAGACATAAAATCTTTTTAAGTATTTTTAAAAGCAAATTTTAGGGAAATACCAAAATAAAATACTTCTTTGCACTTCTTTGTCCTTAAGCTTCCCTTACCTATTGATAAAATTTATTGTTGAGACATCTTCTGTATTTTACATACGAGAGCAAGTGTTCTCATGTTTCAGGATGTATATAACCTTTCATGATGCCAGCTAAGCTGTGTGTTCTGTTGGTTTCTCCATCTTCTACATCATAACTGCAGCACATGTTTTTATGACAAATATCTCTAAGGCCAAATATCCCCCACTGAAAATTAAATATCACACTTGAATTAGTGTTGGTCTCAAGTGTGTGAGGGGTTTGTCTTAGCTAGCTGGATGTCTGGCACACTGGTTGGAGGTCACTGAGGCAGGAAGTGGATGTTTAATAAGCTTATATTCATTGGTTCCTTCAGGGGCATCATGGGAAATAGACTCACAGAACTCATTCTGACTGAGGTCTCGCTGTGTGCTGAGTGTGGGTCTTGAGACACTGAAAATTCAGTCTGGGACCAAGCTCTGGATAACCTTGAGCTTTAGCCTTAGGCATTCTGACATGAAAGGGTCTTCTAGAGGAAAAGCGATGCGTGAACCCAAGCACGAGAAAGAAGGCATCATCTCTTACAAATGACCACTGTTTGAGTATATGTGGAGAATGCTTTTCTTTGCTCCAATTGATACACACTGTAAGAAATAGGAAGGAGGCAAAATTAAAACCACTGCCTTTCCTAAAAGAAATGCACAACGTATTTGGGAGTAAAGTGTATAAGCAAGCAGTCACAGAACAACACAGTAAATGTCATCATAGAAACACATAAAATAAAGAGCTGGAGAGAGCAGGAGCAACTGACTGATGTGGGAGGAAGGAAGGGTCAAGAATAGCCTCATGCAGTGGTGATGCTTGGAGTGGGTTTTAAGGCATGACTGGAGACTACTTAGGGGAACAAACAGCATTTCAGAGACAGAAAATATGTACAAAGGCAGGGAGACTCCAGACAGTCTATATATTTATCATGAAAGGTGTTATACATCACCCAAACCGTGGATTTCAGCTGTAGATTTAAACCTGGGGATTGATATACATGGTCAGATCTGAGCTGTCGACAAAAAAATTCACACAACCTGTGAAAGATTAGTTATAAGGTGACAAGACTCAAAATAGGGAAACTAGAAATCTAACAGGAGACAAAACGGTGGGTTGGATGAAGGTAAAGGCAAGAGGGGGAAAGCAGATGGGATAGATATGGGAGAGATTTAGGAGATGCAAATAGAGAGGTTTTGGTCACTAATATAGATGAGAGGATGGTAGGACTTGGTGACTAATTAGAAGATGATGGTGAAAGAAGATAGTATATAACTCCCTGATTTCTGGCTGTGGTGGTTTGATGGATGATGGAGATTTTAAAGAGATTGAAAACAGCAGGAGAAGCACACTTTATGAGTTCAACTTTGGACATAATGCTCTCCAGATGCTGGGGGGTATGTGAGTAAGGATGTCTAGGTAGCCATGGCTTATATTGTTGTTCGCTCAGTCATGTCCAACTCTTTTTGACCCCATGGACTGTAGCCTATAATGCTCCTCCATCCATTGAATTTTCCAGGCAAGAGTATTGGAGTGAGTTGTCATTTCCTTCTCCAGGCTTATATTGTTAGATCCTGCTGAAGATTACTGGGGTACTATGAATCACAAGACAGTAAAAGTTTAGCATTTTTTAATGTTCCAGTTTTTTTTATCAGGATCACAGCTTGTGTCTTCTACCATGTACAGACCAGAAGCGAAAGGACTTTGCAGCTTCACAGCTACATTCTATGGATTTTCTTATGTGCAGCAGAATCCCGTAGAGTATCTGGAATAACTGCTGAGAACTCAAGGTAAGACATCCCCTAATTAAAGACCACTACTAAGTTAGGGATTGCTGGAAGCAGGAAAGAGGTAAAGTGCATTTCTTATCAAACAGAAACCCACACCAGTTCTAGTAGTGATTCCGATTGAAGTGGTAGCATTTGTCATGATTGGCTTTTATTTTCCTTTGGAGAGCCACAGTTTGTGAGAAAACATATCATTGTCTTTTTAGCTTGCACTTTCAGATGAAATGGACTCACCTGGTAAATTCATTCATTCATCCAACCAACTTCTATTGGGTACCTATTATTTAAGGTTCACCTTTTTTAATTTGAGGGGTCAGAGATAAATAAGATTTTGTGCCAAATAAGACATGGCTCTACATTTCTAGGAAGACAAAGCAGTTGTTTTTCTTCATCCTTATTGCTGTAACTATTATGATTTTCACTAGTTAATGAAGATAATGGTTATAACCTGTGGTTGTGGTTGTTGTTGTTTAGTCTCTAAACGGTGCTCCACTCTTTTTGACCCCATGAACTTTAGCCCACCAGGCTTCTCTGTTCATGGAATTCTCCAGGCAATAATACTGGAGTGGGTTGCCATATCCTTCTCCCGGGGTTCTTCCCAACCCAGGGATCGAAGCTGCATCTCCTTCATTGTTAGGTGGATTTACCACTGAGCCACCAGTGAAGCTCCATACTTTGTGGTTAGGATGAATAAAATCTTGGTCTCCCTTCTTCCCAGATAAGGTATATATATAATATTGCTGGGCTAGATTATTATCCTTTTGATTCCCTTCAATTAGGAAGAAATATGATGCAATGTCAAAGTTACTCCCAACCATACTTAAGATCATATGTGAGGGACTTGCTTTTATGCAGATTCCCAGATTCAAGCTCTGGAAATTCTGAGTCATTACATCTGAAGTATAAATCTGGCAATTTTAAATTTTTACAAGCACCTACAGGAAACTCTGCAGTTTGTTGGGTGTGCCTTGAGAAACCCTGGGGTGTTTAACACAACAAAGACTGTGAGGTCTAGCTGACCAGAATGTCAATTTCAAGTTTATTAGGGGCAAGCAATATGACTTTAGTTTTTGTGAAAACTNCCTACAGGAAACTCTGCAGTTTGTTGGGTGTGCCTTGAGAAACCCTGGGGTGTTTAACACAACAAAGACTGTGAGGTCTAGCTGACCAGAATGTCAATTTCAAGTTTATTAGGGGCAAGCAATATGACTTTAGTTTTTGTGAAAACTAGTTGAGCCTGAGTATTCATCTCCAAAAAAAAAAAAAAAAAGACTAAATGGGCATTTTTGTAGGACTAAGTGAAATTTTGTCTGTAAAACGGTTAAAATTTAATTGACAATTTTAAGTTTTCTTCTCTCTTTCCCTTTCTGTATGCCTATTCAGTTCACTTCAGTTCAGTCACTCAGTCGTGTCTGACTCTTTGTGACCCCATGAATCACAGCACGCCNTTCCCATTCTGTTATTTTCCTCTATTTCTTTGCATTGATCACTGAGGAAGGCTTGCTTATCTCTTCTTGCTATTCTTTGGAACTCTGCATTCAGATGCTTATATCTTTCCTTTTCTCCTTTGCTTTTCACTTCTCTTCTTTTCACAGTTATTTGTAAGGCCTCCTCAGATGGTCTTGATTCCTGTATCCTATACAGTGTCACAAACCTCAGTCCATAGTTCATTAGGCACTCTGTCTATCAAATCTAGTCCCTTAAATCTATTTCCTACTTCCACTGTATAATCATAATTAGCACACTGTTTTGTGCTTCTAACCTCTCATTCACCTGTTCTTTTTTTTAATGAGAATTTCTGTGTGTGCCTCATTTCTTTCTCACTGGACTCTGCCGTCACTGAGTACAAGGATTTGCCTTCACTTTCTTTTATGTCATCAAAATTTGCACAAGTAGGCATACACTAAAGTCCTTTCTTAGAAAGTTATCCTTATACCCTGGTATTTACTGTCTTTTATGATCTCCTATCAAAATTGCCATTAATGTGTTTGCAAGATTCACACTTCCTAAAACTCACTGATTCTTGTCTCTTTATAGCACAACATATTTAGCAATAAATAGGATCACACGTTCTTTCATACTCTCATCAAGAGGAAATGCCTAATTTAAATCAAGGACCAAGAGAATCAGATGCTTGTTTGACTGTTCATACACTTATTCATTTGTTGCTCATAGAATGACTTAGTGACTTTGGTTATAGCCTGCGGGCTGGTAAATTTATTTACTATATCTAATTACATATATTACTTCAGGGAATACTTATTGAGCTCATACTGTGAGCCAAATACCATTTGGGTGGCAGAGGTAGAAAATGAATACAACAGTTCCTATGTTCATGGAGCCCCTGGGATAGTAATGATAGCAAACCAATATACAGATAATTTCCACACAGTGTGGTAGACACTCTTCTAGGGGATAATGCAGGATGTGTGGGGACTCCTGACCTCCCGTAAATGGAGAGAGACAGTTTTCTGAAGGTGATTATATCCATGATTAAAGCTGAAGGAGTGGCAAGTGGCAAGCTGAAATATGTTCCAGGGAGAAGCAGTAGTGTGTGTCAAGACTAGGAGATGGTGTTCCTTTTGGCGTTTTGTTTTGTTTTCACTTCTAGTATATTTTATTCAATGATGGGTAACAACATTATCCATTTTGTGTTACTGAATATGCAAATCTGAGACTAGCAAGGAGTTTTGCATCACCAATACATTTATAATTTTAAAATTTAAGTATATCTCAGCATTCTCCTATTAATATATATTAAACATATAAATGTACGACACTTTAAAAATTGGCATTTTTGCTCTGTTGCAAGTTGTGTCCAACTCTTTGCGACCCCATGGATTTCAGCATGCCAGGATTCCAACAAGATAAAAGTATACTAGAATATACCATATGTTTCCTATAAATGTACATACCAGACTACTAATAGCAAACATTAAAAGTAATATCTTATCCATAAACTAGCAAATTTTTCTCTAAAGCATTCAGTTCTCCCATATCCATTCGAATGCTCACAGGGTCTCTGGAGTCTGCACTTTTCATCTAGGAGATAGCATTCTTCACACCTGGTTATGCAGGAAGAAGCTGGAAAAATAGATGGGAAGTCCTGTCATGGAGAGACATTTTGTTCAGGCTAAGGAATTAGCTTTGTCCTGAATGTGAAGGGAAGCCATTAAAAATTCTACATTATGTGACATAACTGTAATTCTATGCTCATGTTTTCTGACCACCATAAATTTGTGCTTTCACTGAGTTCTTTTTGTAAATCCTTATTACATGCATTTATATGTTTTCCTAGGAAATTTGAGCCTAACTTTCACAATCATTTGTGGGTTGAATGTCAAAGAGCTGGTAAGACTCAATAATGGAATATAATAAAAGTGTCATCTCAAAACAGAGGGATGTTATTTTATCTATTTGAAAATAGTGTATTGTCTTTAAGATCCCATTAGGAAAGTCTAGTGTAAAATGGCTCCTGGCTGGTATTACCTCTTGCAGCCTCTCCTAATCTTTCATTTCAGTATTATTGGTCAGGATGGGTCAGGTTATGTTACAGTAATAAACAACCCCTAACTCTCAGTGGTTTTGAAGAAAAGAGAATAATATCCATCCTACAAGTCCACTGTAGCAAATTGTCAGTGGGATGGACTTTGCTGATTCTAATGTCAACTACAAATTAGTGCTTGCCATGGGCACTTGCCATCTCCCTCTATGAGCATTAAATCATGTACTGTTGCAGCTGCTGACTTTCAATGCACCCTGAAACGAGTTCAGGGTAAGAGAACAGAAATGAGGTACTCTGTGTTCTGGGAAAAACTGACAGAACAGATTCTCAGATAGTCAGCTATTTCAGGAGTCAACTTTATGAGCCCAGTTCTTGTATCTCTCCATATATAAAAAGCACTGAAATCCTTCAGGGTAACAATTGTTCCTGGTGACTACAAGAAAGCTTCTGGAAAAAAAAAAAAATTGGTTGCATGTATTCTCCTTCACCAAAATCACAAATATACTGACCTTCCCCGTTACATCTTTGGAGCAGTTTCTCAGAGCTACCTGGGGTGCAGTCTCGCGGGTACTGTCACCTCATTTTGCCCAAAATAAAACTTAACTCACAACTCTCACATTGTGCTTTTTTTTTTTAGTTTGGCATTAGTCTTTTGGGTGGGTTTCCCTGGTGGCTCAGATGGTAAAGAAATCTGGCTGTAATGTAGAAGGCCCGGGTTCACTCCTTGGGTCAAGAAGAGCCCCTGGAATTGGGAATGATGGCCCATTCCAGTATTCTTGCCTGGAGAACTCCATGGACAAAGGAGCCTGGCAGGCTACAGTCAATGGGATCCAAAGAGTCAGACACAACTGAACGACTAACACTTTGACTTTTCAGTCTCTTGGGCACTTAAGTCAATAGAGAAGCTGCCTTTCTGAAAGTTACTGACCAGTTAATCAGAGAAAAGTTAGAGCTCCAAAAAAGCAGTGTAGCTTGCAGCACACTGTCCAGCTCACAACACATTGTCCAGGGTTGTGCTCACTCAACTACAAGGAAGCCAGAAAATTCAAGCCTACCATACACCCTGGAAAGGGGGACCTCAAAGCTATTTGACAAGAAAAAATCATTAATTACTATCACACCAATAAAGCAGTTATGAAGTCTAGGAAAAATGCTAAAGATCATACTACTACCTGAATCCAAGAATGATCAACATCCTTTTGCTAGAATCTTGGAGAAGATTATTCTGCTGTGGTAAAGTAACATAGCCTGCCATTCCAGTAAACAAGGAACATTGCCAGTTATTCCAGCTCTACAGGGACCAAGTCAGCAACCACGGCAGCCCCCCCAAGCTCCACCATGGTGCCCCTTGGGGGGAAGTTAGTAGTGAAAGCCACTCAGTCGAGTCCGACTCTGTGCGACCCCGTGGGCTATACAGTCCATGGAATTCTCCAGGCCAGAATACTGGAGTGGGCAGTCTTTCCCTTCTCCAGGGGATCTTCCCCACCCAGGGATCGAATGCAGGTCTCCCACATTATAGGCAGATTCTTTATCAGCTGAGCCACAAGGGAAGTTCCTTGGAGAGAACTTAGGGAAGAGTAAAGCAATGATTATTGCTTTGATGATTCTGTGCTTTGGATCATAACCCATGATAGTTAAGATGCCCATCTAGGCAGTAATTTCAGTGAGCCTAGTCCTTTATATCTTCTCATACATAGAAAGAAGCCCTAAAGTCATTAACCTGAGATATCTGTTTTTTTAAGATGAGAGTAATATTTGATGTTCAACTCTATGTTTTTTTTTTTCCCCAGCAAATTAAAAAAAAAAAAATACTATATATCCTGGCTCCTCCTTTAGCTCTTTGGAGCAATTTCTCAGAGCTATCTGAGAAGCTGCATTCTGGACTATTGTTCTCAGTAAGACCTTAGAATAAAACTTAACCTGCAAATATCAATTAAAATTCAAAATATTCTGGGTTTGGACCCAGAACTTTCACTTCTAGAAGTTAAACATGAACAAAAAGATGGGTCCAAGAGTATTTGTTACATTTTTTTTTAATTTAGAAAGAGCACACATATTGATTAATAAGAAATAACTAATATGTTTATAAAATGTAATATCTGCAGTAGTTAAAAAAATGAAGTACTGACCAAAAATGACAAAAAATTGCTAAGTAAAAGAAGCAAGTTGTGTATAATACTCAAAATGTTTGATAAATGAATGTGTGGGGAAAAGCATGCTGTAAACTGTAAAAAAAAAAAAAAAAAACACAAAAAACAAAAAAACAGAAAAACTCAACCTGCAAGTTCTAGGTTACATGTTATCCTTTAGTTGACTCTACCTAGAAGGCCAACAATGGCTCATCATTGGGGAAATTAAATGAGTGACTGTCATCATTTTGGTTTATGAAACTGAGAGCCCACCGGCCTAAAACCATCTGAGGTCTCACCATCATCCCCAAGCTATCTTCCTCTTAGAAAACAGCCCCAGGATTGTAGCAAACCAAAATCAGTAACTGTCCATTCATCTCAAGGTCTCCTCTTTCTGGAGTGTCTTGAGTCCTAGTCCCTCTCACACTTCCAATTTTCTCACACATAATCAGAGGCTGTGATCACTATAAAATAAAAGAGAACAGAGCAAAAAGTACCAGGCTAACTGAGGCGCAAATCTTCCTGGCTCTTGCCTCTAGCCAAGCTCCAGTGAAACGAAATGCTGGTAGCATTCACCAGACTCTGATTCTTTTATCCCGGCCAGTAGGGTACAGTCCTAGAATCTACAGTACAAAAGCAAAGCTGTGGTCTTGTGATTTCTACCTGTTCCCAAAGGAATAATTTCTTCTAGTCAGCAAAACTGAAGAGGCTTTGAAGTCGAGTAATGAAAAGGTTATGGCCACTCGTATATATGGATTTAAATTCTGACTCATCTGTGTTGCCTTGAGAACGTTAACCTTTAGTGCCTCAGTTTCCATAGCTGTCAAATAAAAATAATAACAGACCCACACCATGAGGTTGCTGTGGTAAAGCAATCTTACACATAAAACATACAGAAAATGCCTGGCTAGGATTTTGCGTGGTATTATCACAACTCACAAGCATCCAGAGAGTGTGCTTCCTGAGTTACAATCTATTTATGTGTGAACTATGGGTAAAAAATAGAATTCTTCCTGTAATACCGTATTTCCTGGTCTTCCAGGGAGGCCACATGTGGTTATTCCTGACAACTCTGTTCAGAGATTTGAGTGTTTGTTGCCACTTGAACTTCATTCCAGTAAAAGCCATTTTCAGCTCCTGCTGCAACAGTCAGGGGCTCAAAGACAGGTAACAAAAATGGTAAAACAACAATAAGAATGTACAGTCATTTTTCATTTTCTGAACTCCCAAATATTCAGGGAGATAATTATCAGTGAACACAAACTGGGTGCAATGTACTATTTTAGTTTTTTCCCTTGTTAGATTGTAAATTCAAGAAATACAACTATGATGTCCATCTTATATAGTCTGGATATATAAGTAAATGTTTGGGGTCCAAACCCAGAATATTTTGAAAGTTAACTGGTATTTGCAAATTTGAGAAAGGTAACTATGATGTCCATCTTCTGTAGTCTGGACTTAGGGAAGGACACTTGTATGCAATAGATGCTCAGTAAGTATTTGAATAAACACTTTATTGAGTCATCTAGCCTCATGCTGGTTATATGACTGACCTGAAATAGATGCTAACATCACACTTTTTCTGAGCTTTCAGACTCCTTATCTGTAAAAACAAAGGAGGAGTAAGTCTCAAGGACTGCAAACTCAAATCCTTGGAGTGATCTGGTAAATTGTTTAGTTAATTAATTAATTAATTTGGCTGCCTTGGGTCTTAGCTGTGGCACTCAGAATCTTCCTTGCATCAGGTGGATCTTTCATGAAGATGTAAGGACTCTCTCTTGATGTGGTACTCAGGCTCCAAAGCTCACAGGCTCAATAGTTGCAGCATCGATTTAGTTGCTCTGTGGCATGTGGGATCTTAGTTCCCCACCCAGGGATTGAACCAGCTTCCCTTGCATTGCAAGACAATCCTTAACTATTGGACCACCAGAGAAGTCCCTGGTAATGTAAAAATAAATGTGCAAAGGCACTCGATTTAATGCTGGAAGGAGTGTTGGGGACTGTGGCTAATTAGAGAAATGCCCCAAGGGATTTATATACAACTATTCTCTTAACAGCAAGCATACCAGAAAAAGACCCATCCCCTGAAAAGTTAACTCATCCTGCAGTCTGCTTGCTTGTGGCTGTAGCAGTGACTGTTCATGTCCTTCCCTGAACTAACAGTCTGGTTATGTGAGCCACAGTTCTCTTCAAGCCTTGCTGCCTGTTCAGAACTTGGCTGCAGTCAGCCTTGTTAATTCCTAATTTTTTATGAGATGTTGAGAAAAGTTTGCATGTAATTCCAGATGACTTTGTTGCCTTATTTATCAAGCATGTCTGTCTCACCAGTAACTGATCTTGAATTCCAGATAACACTAATTTATGTTCAATCCTGGACATGAGGTCAAATGACTCAACTGTGGCTTGTTCACTTACATCCCAGATATAAGGTATCACTAGATCCAGAAATGCATTATCCCTAGTGGGGTCTCTTTGACACATGGCTCCAGGAACACATCATTTAGATGTCAGTCATTCCCTCCTCCTGGCTCTGATGTGTCACAGGTTTCCTGACAACAATTAGGGGAACTAAAATCACTGATAATCACAATCACACCTGCCCTCCTTATTGGCTCACAGGCAATTTACTTCTCTCAGCCCTTCTGTCACATAACACACCCCGAGTGTTACTTTTTCAAGCTTTAATTATAGACATTCAATCTGACAGCTTCCCTGAAGTCATTATTCTGCCCCCTATTTTCTGATATTGATCCCAAATGTTTGGGTAAAAGTGGGGAAAAAAATGCAGTCAGTCATCCAGATGTTCAGGAAGATGCAGATGTCTATCGTACAGTAACATGCCCCCAGGTGATGGCTGCAATCTTGTAAGCTCTGAAATTGTATAGAATCAGAATAGAAATCTTCTACCACCAGCCTTCCTTTGCATATCCAAAATGTATTAACATATCTGCCTACAGAAAGGGCCATTTGTCCCTGACCCATCCCTTCACCCATTCATGAGACATGTCAGAAGTTTTAAAATTGAGAGCTTCTTCTTCCTCAACTGTTTTCTAGAAGCGGACTGGAACAGCTTTGCTATTTATCTTCCCACTGATTTGACACATGCTGCCATGCTGTCTTGGAAGGCAAAAACAGCTGCTGTCAGTTTTTTTGAAACAACAGTTTTCTTTCCCTGTTTTGACGACAACAACTTCCACCACCACTTCCCAAATATCTAGAATGTATTCAGTACTCAGCTGGTGGCTATAGACCTCCTATGATATTTAATCTTTAAACAATTGAGATATTGGTTTATGGTTCCCATTTTACAGATTAAAAAAACCTAGCCTGCATCAAGGCTGTCTTATTTAAGGTGATACCTACAGGATTCATACGAAATTCAAATGCAGTTTAGCTTGATTCCAAATGTAAATATTGCTGTAGGTCAGGCTTCACTATACACTATTTCATTAACCTTTGCAATATCCTGTAAGTTACATATGGTTCTTCTCACACTGTGAATGAGCTATTATTCACTTAAAAAAAAAAGTTATTTATTTATTCATTTTGGTTGCACTGGGTGCCTGTTGCTGCACACAGGCTTTCGCTAGTCATGGCAGCTACTCCCAAGTTGTAGTGCATGGATTTCTCATTGTAATGCCTCCTCTTGTTGCAGAGCACAGGCTTTAGGGCACACAGGTTTCAAAATAGTTGCTGCACAGATTCAGTAGAGCACAAATTCAGTAGTTGTGGGACATGGACTTAGTTTCTCAGAGACATGTGGAATCTTCCTGGACCAGGGATTGAACCCATGTCTGCTGCATAGGCAGACGGAATCTCAACCACTGGACCACTTATTTTTATTTTAGTGCCTTCAAAGTTTGTGTCTCTGTGCAGTCTGCTCACTTCCACACTTGTTTTTTAATTTCCCCCAATTGAAACACTGGTTTTATTGGTGTCTCAATGCATTTTTAAGTTAATGGTAGTACTTAATGAACACCACATATTGTGTGGGTTTATGCAGATAGATTAAAGAGATTAGATCTCTTGGAACCATTCATTTATTCTTTAAATCTTTCTCTATGGAGCATTTCCATAAAACTCTACTTTTTGTGTGGAAGTGTCTCGCCTATAAGGTTTCCACTTCCCGTATCTTGAGAAAGTGTGATAGAAAACATGGGCCAGGTAGAATCTCCTGACGAGCTATATGATCTCAGAAAATTTACCTACACTTTTGAAATTTAGCTTACTCACTTGTAGCGTGGATATATGGTACCTGCATACACACACACACACTGAATATAATAGTTCAAATAGATTACAGAGTGAAAATGCCTGTCATGGAGTAGCTGTTGAAAAGATGCTACTCTGACCCTAGAACATATCCCTGACACACTCAGTTTGGGCCCAGAGGACATCTCTCCCATTGAAGAAATCTCTTGTTGTTCAATCTGCACCCAAAACCACAAATGCTTAATAAAGTGTCTGACACAGCATCTGGAACTCAATTCATATTATTCCATCCTTTGTTTTCTCATTTTTTCCTAATTTTTGTAACATGCACATATGCTTGAGAAAAGGAAGGCTTTTGAAAAAGTTGACTAAATAAATGAAATAAATAATCTGGGAGCTATGTCCTTTGTGTATTTAATCCTTACAACAATTACGTGAATGGGAGTTATTATCTCTATTTCAATAATGAGGAAACGGAGGCCATTGGTTAATGAAAATCCCCAAAGCTACACAGCTAATGGTTTCCAGAGGCAAGGTTTTAGCCTTGGTTTTCCTGTCTTACTCACAGTCCTCTTACCTCTCTAAATAAATGTAAATCTCTCTCTCCATTATAAACACAGCTCAACTGATTCTGATGTAAAATTTTGATATGTAATCATAAACACATTAATTTTAAAACATTTCATAAAATATATGTACAATGATTGCTGAGTAAATTTGGCTCCTGGTGAGTGAGACACTTACCTTAGTCCCAGCCCTTTATATAATTTCTCATATAAATTATCAGCTATCATGTCTGTGCTCAATCACTCTGCCATGTCTGATTCTTTGCAACTGCGTGGACTGTAGCCCACCAGGCTCCTCTGTCCATGGAATTCTTCAGGCAAGAATATTGGAGTCTAGCCATTTCCTGGTTTCCCTGGTGGCTCAGGTGATAAAGAATCTGCCTGCAATGCCCTGCCTCCAGGGCATCTTCCCAATCCAGGAATCAAACTCATGACTCTTGCATCTCCTGCATTAGCAGGTCGATTCTTTACCACTGTGCCACCTGGGAAGCCTGGTGTTTAATTCATTTATTCATGTACTGTTTAATTCATTCACTCAATCATTCATTCATAAAACTGCACACAAACCACATTTCTATATGGTGTGGGCTATTGGTCTTCTTGTAACTTGGTTATAAAAAGCCCTTTTGTTATGTAGCCCGGGGCAGGCTCAGGAACCCACATTCGAATATTAATGAATGGGAAATGGATGATTTTATGATGCCTGACCTTTCTGCTTTAATCCATTAGGAAGTATAGATTGGTTAGTAGTTAGCACAACTGGGCAAAAGCTGTCTAAGTGGAAAATTGATCCTGGTAAGTGCACACATAGCAGTTCCACCTGTTAATGCTTCCTATTTTAGCTTTCTGAACTTTTGCTCATAGATACCTCAAGTTCACGTCCCAGCATGTCAAGCTGAATGTGGGAGATTTGGCATGAGCTGACAGAGATGTCTTTTTACATGTTAATTAAAGGGATAAGTTAAAAGAAATGCTATATAAATCAAAAGATCAGCCCCAGCCTCTAGGAAGCACCACTTGGTGTCTCCTCACCCAGGTCAATCGAGCTCTTCATTGAGAAGGTTTTGCAGATACTTGCAAATGTCAGTGTAAGGCTCTTTGGGTTTTTGGTTTTTATTTTTGGCTCCATAGAAAAATCCTAGGCCTGGTTGCCTCTCCTTCATGGTTAAGGGCAGGGCAGACAGAGGGAACACACTGTGGTCTAGTGGAAAGCGCTTGGGAGACCTCAGTTCTTGACCTAATTCTGTCTTATTCACTACCTTTGTCTGGGCTTTCATTCCTTCATTGAAAAGTGAGAGGGTTGGACTGGGTAATCTCTCAGGACCCACCCAAGACCTCCATGATGCCCTTAAGCTTGCATTCTAGTTCATGTGTACCTTGAGGTCTGCCTTTGCACTACGTGAGGGTTAGAAATAGGTTTCATTTCAAGTCCTAAATCCAGTTAATTGGTGGTGTCTTAATGGAGCTTTATGTTGAGGAATTTCTGAAGACACATGTAACTCTAGAAGGAAAAGCTCCACAATGTTCCATGGAGTTGGGTGGAAGTGGGCATGGGGTCAGAGTGGTTTCCTGAATGCCTTATAATTGCCTTCAGTGCACTAGAGTGGGATCTCATTGAGACAGGAATTCTATCCTTTCATCTTTATTCTCCTAGCTCAGAGCCTTGAAAATGGCAGATATTCAGTATATGTTGAAGGATCCTGAAGGAATGAAGGAATACCACTCATGGAGTTCTGAGACCCTAGGATCTAGAGGATTTTGTTGATAGTGAAGAAGGAAACAGACAGAACAGTCTCTGTCTTGAAAGCAGGACTCCATCTTGGGCTGGACTGAGAACTTTGAGCTCTATGCCCAGTATCTATGGAAACGACACACCAACTGGAAAACCAGACTCCCAGAGGGAAAAGCACCAGGGCTGTACCTAGACTCTCCTTCACCTAAAAGAACACCCTAATTATCTGTGTAACTGAATAGAATTATACATTCTATTATGCTTATGGGGTATGACCACAGGCCTATTGATAATTGCCCACTGCTAACTACCTAGGCCTAAGGCATATGAAACACAGGTTAACTTTGATTGTATCTTTCTTTTCCTTTGTTCAGACTAGTTTCAGGCAATTTGGGGAGATGGGTTTGAGCAGGTATACTTACGGTATATATGGTTTTCACAAAAACTGGTCAGGGTCCTTGGCTGAGAGGAGACTCTACCTTGGGCCTGCCGGTGTAATAAACTTCATTCCACTATCTGCATTATCCTTCTGAGTGAGTTTGTTTCATGGAACACATGGCTGTAGCAATAGAGAGCATTTATTTTTAATGCTGATACTCCCTTTGCCCAGCCTGAGCCTGAGCCTGCTATAAATCTCAATAACAAGAGGGTGAAATGATGAATTCTATAGCAAAGTGAATATATTCAAGAAGTAATGACATTTTTTCTAAAGTCAAAGTGCTTGTGTTTAAATCCAAGGCCGATCATTGGCTAGGTGTTATCCTTGGGCAGGTTCCTTCACTCTCCTAAGCCACAATTTCTTCATCTATAAAATGGAGATGATAAAGTACCTAAATCACGGGCAGTTACAAAAACTGAATAATGTGGAAGTCCATAGTATAGAACCTGTAATATATCAAGTACATATTATCCATTATTATAATTATTAGTTGCTGCTTGACCATGAACATGTACTATACACTATGCTGAAGCCAAGAATATTTCATGCTCTCCTAGTATTTCTAAGAAAATCAAGGCTATTTGGGAGAGAAAAAGCAAAAAATATCCTCATGCTTCTGGGAGGGAGTGGAACGTTGGACAGGGAAGTTGCAAGAACAGAGAGAAATGGGAGTCAACACTCAGAGCCTCTGAATTATCTCCAGATGATTTCCCAAAGCCCTTCACTCCCTATGCCTTACAGATCTGTAAATATTCCCTCTTTGCAGTCAAGTTTAAGGTGAGAGGCACTAAATGATTCCATTCTTGAGTCTTGGATCTAGGCTGAACTGTATTCTCAAAGATACATATGTTCTTATTTAAATGACTGTTTTCTGAAATGCTTCATACCCATCACATTTTTAGAAGACCAAATCTAAGCAAAAGAAAACCACCATAGAAGTTAGA
This sequence comes from Neotragus pygmaeus, assembly GCA_006410875.1. Taxonomy (NCBI): domain Eukaryota; kingdom Metazoa; phylum Chordata; class Mammalia; order Artiodactyla; family Bovidae; genus Neotragus; species Neotragus pygmaeus. Next base: position 485,706 of record SJYV01013534.1, on the reverse strand, counting down.
TTATGGGCTAGTAGAATCATGGAGCCCTTTTCTACTGTATTACCACTATCTGTGCATTCTTAGTGGCACATACACACGGCTAATTTGAAGGGAGTTGTACAAAACTGTTTGGACTAGTGCAGCAGAATGGCTAACATTAGAAGGAAAAGAAGACATCATGGCATAGGTCATAAAGTTGACTAGTTGCCCAGTTGTTGCCAACTAGTTGCCTGTTTATATCATGACTGGGAGAAAAATCTGAAATATAGTAGTTGATGCATGTATTTTTCATCTCCTTTACCCTGTATCTCATGGTCATTATTAACACTGATGATATTCATGCTTCTTACACTCAACTCAAGAAATTATTTTCACAACCTTCTTCATAACTGTCTTGCTCAGTTCCTTCATTTGCTAAATATGAAGTGAACTTTCTCTCCACTTACTTAAGACAAACAACATACATGTTCTTTTCTACACCAGACATGTGGTGGACACTGCAAAGGAAATAAATAAACCAGATGATGGTCCTATTTCCAAGGATTTTAGAGCCTAATTGGTCAAGTGTGGAAACAGGTGGTTAGATCAACTCAGATCATCATAATACAGAGCAAAAAGTAATCCAGGATCTGGAGATTTAGACATGAAATTGTAAGTGAGACAGAAGATGAGGAAGAAAGAAGGAGGAAACAAAATCTAAGATACATGTAGCAGCCACTATATACAAGGTGCTGTTCCAGCCACTTAGCCATATTTATGTCTGTATCTATACTTCACCTCTATCTACATCCATAAAAATTATACCTATCATCTACAAGCACATCATAAAATATAGATACATCAGCAAGTTATTATTGTCTCTGTTTTACAAATGAGGAGGCCGAGAGTCAGAGAAGCTAAGCAGTACAAGTGAAATGCATTCTTAGAAAAAGAAAAAAAAAAGTATAATTGCCCCCATGCCTCATCTCTCATTTGTCTTCCTGGCCTCAATATCCTTTCCCAGCATAATAACTTACATTTATTAAATTTCAGTTCTGTGCTCACCTTTTAATACATATTATATTTCTTAATGGGGTTCCCTGGCAGCTCGGATGGTAAAGAATCCACTGCAATGTAGAAGACCTGAGTTTGATCCCTGGGTTGGGAAGATCCCCAGGAGGAGGCCATGACAACCCACTCCAGTATTCTTGCCTGGAGATTCCTCATGGACAGAGGAGCCTGGTGGCCTACAGTCCATGGGGTCTCAAAGAATTGGACATGACTGAGCGACTAAGCACAGCACATATTATTTAATGATAACAATAGCCCAGTGAAGGGAATGTGGCTGCTCTTCCTTGTTTCATAAAAGAGAAAATAAAGGCTCAGAGAACCTATGTAAGAAGGGATTTCAAAACAGAATTCATAAATGTGGCATTCTCTGTCATCTTATGCTCCCTCTGCATGATCTGAAAATAAATATGCTTACAATACATATGTGTGTGTGTATACACACATGTGCACACACACGTATATGTATACACACACACACACATATATGATATTTGTATCATATCAAATATCTACTGCTGCTGGATAATTTGGTCAGTGACTTTTCGGAGGTTGCATAAAAGATCCTCTTTCTCAAGTTCAAATATTTGCTCATCCTGGAGGCCTTCATTAGAGATTAACAGGAGATCCAATTTTAANACACACACACATATATGATATTTGTATCATATCAAATATCTACTGCTGCTGGATAATTTGGTCAGTGACTTTTTGGAGGTTGCATAAAAGATCCTCTTTCTCAAGTTCAAATATTTGCTCATCCTGGAGGCCTTCATTAGAGATTAACAGGAGATCCAATTTTAAATTTCCCATGTTGGAACTGAGGATTCTAAATAATGACCTGGAGATTTGAATATCAACATTCCCTAGAGAGGAAGTAGCCAAATGACACTCTCTATTGCTTTCAGCAAATCCAATTAGTTGAAAGTTCAATTTACAATGAATCCTGGGAGCAACTTATGGAAAGAATACTGACTAGGAATAAAGATAGCTATGATCAAGTCAAAATAACCATCATAATTAACAATTGCAATCTGCTATGTAGTTTAAAACACATTTCATAGTATTTGCTCTTTCTAATAATCCTAGGAGGACATGTTATTTTTTTCCCAGAATCCAGAGTCTCATTAAGTCCTGCTGATTATATACTGTAACTGGATCTGGGTTCTAACCCTCTTTCTCCATAACCACAAACTCTCTTCTGGATCGGCTCAATCACCTGTTACCTGGGGTATTTCAGTAGCCTCCTCATTGATCTTCCTTCCTTAGTTTTACACCCTACACTTCATTTCCTACCTTTATGACAAAAGGCTCTTACTAAATCACAAATATGAATTTCACTCCCTTAGGTAAAACTGATCAAATCCTAACCCTCCCAGTTAGCCAAATATCTTCCCTCTCCTTCCCTCCCTCCTTCCCTCTTTCCTTTCTTCCTTCCTTCCTCTATTCTGTTGACCACATTCTGTCTCATAAGTGTCACATGAAAATAGCAATGAACAGGGCTGCTTCAGTAGAGGTAGAGGTGGAAACTCCAAACAGAACCTGTTGCCATCCCCGACTCTCCACCCTGCTCCCTGTTTCATTCCCCCCCCCACTCCTCTAATCCAGGTAGTCTATGGAGCACAGTTTGAAATGTCACTGGCTTATAGAATAAAGTTCAGACTCCTTGGGGAAGGGAAGGGCCCACATGTAACCACCCCCCAGGCTCTCAGTGAGGAATTAGCCCAAATGACAAAGGCAATCCAAGAGGTGGCCCTCACCCCTGCAGCTGCAGAGCTAACCTGATACATTAGGGGAAAGAGCAAAAGGCGAATGGCTAAGACATCCATCTTTCAAACTTCTTTTGGATCAAATGAAACCTTTTGCAGTTACCTGAAAGAAATATACATACTTACATTTTAAAATTTGTGCACGGGTTGTTTTTCCAACGCAAATGCCACAAATATTATGTCCTCTGCATAATCTCTCAGACTTCCCTGCCCTTCATGTGGGCTATTTTGCCCTATACTTGCCTTTTTATACCACTTTATCCTTTATTCCACGATATGACATATTACGTTGCACTGAAGCTGTAGTTTCACGTCTGTCTTTCCTGCTAGACTTTAAGAACAGGGAGCAGGTTTTATTCATCTTTTAATCAATAACACGGGGCTTGGCACACAGTAGGTATGCCACCAATATTTGTTGAACTGAAGGTGAGGATATTTTCACTTACAAGCAAAAGTACAGAAAGTATACAAACACTGACTAATGGTATGGTTGAGATTATCACCTGTAAAAGTTGATTATTTTTTAATAAAAGGATTTGATTGACAAGAACTGAATTAACAAATGACTTTTTTCAAAACAAAGCTATTGCATTACGAGGGGTGAGCTGTTACCTCACAAATAAAATAGACTGACTACATTTGAGGCTGCAAGCTAATTTTGGAACCTACATGGAATGAGATGATGTGTATGAGCGGAAGAACAGAATAAAGAAGAAACATATAAGCAGGATACAGGGCTTTCTGGAAACTGTATGTTCTGCCCTCAGCGATCTGAGCTTTGGACCAAGAAAATCAATGCATAGCAGCGCAGGGGTGATAGATGGGTGATCACCATAGAAACAGCATGACTCTCAGAACAGGTCAAGACTTGACTGTATCCAAATCAGTATATTATCATATCTTAGGAAAGAACACAGAGGCCCAAAGTGGAGGGGTCTCCTTACTAAGGGAAGAAGGAAGGAAGAAACTTGACAGGGCACTGCAGCTCCCCCCCAGGGAAGAGACGCAGGTCGCAGAAAGCATGAACATTCCAGCTGCAGACAGAGAAGCTTCATCAGATGCTGTCTTAGCTCTGAAGAGAAATCCTTTGTGACTGTCTTCATGTCTTCATTTTGTTTGGGTTTTGCTTTTCCTTTTTAGTCATTTATTTGACACAGGTGTATAAAACTAAGTCATTAAAAGCATGCATTTTGGAGTCAAACATTCTGAGGTTCATGTCCTAATATTGCCCACAATGAAAAATGGGGACAGGAATGGAACTCTTCCCATCTCGCCTTAGCGCTTTATGTTAGAGTGCACTCTGTCTGCCTGTGAACTGCTTGTTGCCCAGAACCTGCTCTGCCTGCAAAATTCAGCAAGCCAGGAAGGCTGGAGAACCAGCCCTCCAAACCCACCCTCAGCAGACCTCAACCAAAGACTTATGGAAGGTGGTGTATGGAAAGTGAAATTTTTAGTCACTCAGTCATGTGCAACTCTTTGTGACCCTGGACTGTACCTCTGTCCATGGATTTCCCCAGGCAAGAATACTGGAGTGGGTTGCCATTCTCTTCTTCAGGGAATCTTCCTAACCCAGGGACTGAACTTGGGGCTCCTGCATTGTGTAGGCAGATTCTTTACTGTCTGTGCCACCAGGGAAGCTACCCCCAATACCTTGCATCTTTGATGGGATAGCTCTCAGGTATGTGTTCTTCTGACTGCCTGAGTTTTCCCAGGAAGACTGAGTTCCAGTCCCCTACCATGATATCTGGGGCCTTCCCTAGTGGCTCAGATGAATCTGCCTGCAACGTGTGTGTGTGTGGCATGGGGGGGGGGGTATGGAGAGAGTATTATAGGCAGAGAAAATCATATATCAAAAGACCTGCCATACATGTGAAAAAAATGGAAGAAGGTAGAAAGGAGGTAAGGAGAGGGAAAAAGCCTGCCCCAAATTTCCTTTAATCTGATCCCATGTGCATCAAACAACCACTACTTCAGTTTAGTTCTGAAAGTGGTGTTTTTTTTAAAACAAACAGACAAACAAACAAACAAAAAAACAACTAAGAAACCAGTCAGAGGTCCAGTGTGCTAATACTGCCATTTAGTCATTGAAAAGACCACCTTGGCTGCATAGGCAAACACACTGAGAGGTATTCTGGTTTAATCTGAATGTGTATCTTGCGAGTTGGGTGAGTCTGGCAAGTCCATTGAGTTATACCAGTTCTGGGCTGCTAACAAGATGGAGTGTACGGAGGTGAAAGGCTGAGATTGCCACCCTGAGGCTGGGCTTATTCCCAGGGTGAGGCTCCTCATGAGTGTTCCTGATGGGCTGTCTTCTTTGGAGGAAGGCTTCTTCTTGACACTGTGCCCTTATTCTGTGTCAGCACCCAACATTCCCTGCCCAATCCCCATTCTAGATTACAGATCTCTCTGTTGTAATGCCAGGAAACAGACACCCTCAGCAACTTTATCAGCCAAGACCATCAATGAAAGCCCAAGCAATCTTGCTTTCTCAAGCCCTGGGGTGTGGAGAAGTTATAAATCAGACAGTTTTGGTAGGGGTGAATTAAATATTTCATGGTGCAGTTCTTTGAACTCATAGAAGTAAAAGTGCTCAATAAATGCACATTATTATTATTGCTTCTGGCTGCAGACACTAGGGCATCTGAGACCCCTTACTTTTTAAGTGTTTTTTTTTTTTTCTCTCTCTCTCTCTTTTTTTCAGTGGTTGTAATGAAGTTTATTTGCGTATAGGTATTACCCTGGTAGTCTCTGTTGCCTTTAATGCTGAGTAACTTCGAGAGCCAATGACCATTGGAAACGCCACAGCTCAGACATCATCAAGAAGACGTATGTTTTATTCTTAATTGGGTGGTATGGATTATTTTTCTTTTCAGTATTACTGGAAAGCAGTATGAGCGGATTTTCCAGAATGGTGCAATAAAAATAAAATTTGATTGATTAATTCAATAACTATGGCTAGGAAGCATCTTGTGCGGCAGTGGAGAGGAAGCATCCAGAGCCCTATAGACGGAGGCTGCACAACTCACGTCTGTTTGAGACACAGACTCCTGAGCGAGATGGTGGCTTCTTAGAGAACACCTCACTCTTGGAAGTAAGAGCCAGGTTGAATGGCTTATTTTCCTCCCGAACTTCATCTGGTGAGTTATAACTGTGGGGCATCAGGGTAGAGATGGTAAATCATATTTATAAAACTCTTCAGCAGTTACCCTCCATTTTTGCCCTGATTCTGTTGGTAGAAGCACTTAGCTCTTGCCTTTGGGTAGAACTCAGGGGAGTCCCAACCCCAAAGAAAGCCCTGCCGGAAGGATTATTAGTTCACTGCTAAGGTAGGGAATTTCAAGCAGGCATCACGGGACTCAAGATATTGTATGCAGAATTCTTCTGTGCACAGTTTTCTGTGGAAATAGTGGTATTAGTTTCTCCAAGATGTCTATGAGTCCCCAAAAGGTTAAAAGCCATGGCAGGAGAGTATATGTTCACAGGGTGGAGGCACTGGAAGATAGATGATGTTTCTAAAATGTATATGTGGGACTTCTCTGGTGGCACAGTGGATGGGAGTCTGCCTGCTCCCAGGGGACAGGGGACACGGACACAGTGGATTCCACATGCCTTAGAGCAACGAAGCCCCTGCGTCACAGCTACTGAGCCCGTGCTCTAGGGCTGTGAGCCACATCTCCTGAGCCTTTGTGCCAAAACGACTGAGGCCTGCGTGCCTGGAGCCGGTGCTCCACAATGAGAGAAGGCACCACAGTTAGAAACCCTTACCTCACCAGGAAGAATAGATAGCCCCTGCTCACTGCAACTAGAGAAAGCCCACACACGGCAGTGAAGACCCAGTGCAGCCAAAAGATAAATAAAAAATCAAATGTATTTGTGAGCCGAGAATGGCCATTTGATCAGAAATGTATTTTTTTTCCATCTGAGGCTGTTATTAATATCTAAAACTGACTGGATTTACAAAAGGTATTGAAGTCCGATTTAGGACGGGGTCTGTATGAACAAATCACAGGTGCTGTGCACTCCTACTTAGCCTACAAGTCTCATTTTAAATGTAATTTCCTCATAAAACTTTGCACACATATAATATGCATACACTTTTTTAAAAAAAAATTGTCTCCTTTCTGATTAATGTTGAGTTCCTTGGGAGAGAAACGGAGTCATTTTCAAGATTACACTCCCAGACCATATTACCAGGTACATTCTGTAAATGTACAGGGACTGAATAAGTGGAAGGCTCCCTGTGTGATGGAAACTACATTAGCAGAGGCCTGGAGGTGAATGTGATCTCTGTGTTAATCATGTGGCTTTATGCCGTGAAGGAGAGCTATTCTACTAGCATAAGTCAAATTGGGAAATATACTATTTACAAATGGTGAGCAAGAAGGGAATAGGCTAGCTTCAGGAACGACTGGACAGAGAGCTCAACACATCAAGACCTTCATATCATCATTTTCGCTGCTTCTGTTCCTCCATTGGCTCAATGGGTTCCCACTACAGAGAGATGATTTCCCTACAGGGATGAACAGCTAACTTCCTTTGTTAATGTTTACATTCATTACTTCCTCTGAATGGGCAGCAACTTTTTCAGATAAACAGACTAAATCAGCTTTCTTTCACCTTACAAGCGAAGAAACAAAATCAAGGGGGTCCACTAAACTGAAGAATGTCACATAGCNCTAACTTCCTTTGTTAATGTTTACATTCATTACTTCCTCTGAATGGGCAGCAACTTTTTCAGATAAACAGACTAAATCAGCTTTCTTTCACCTTACAAGCGAAGAAACAAAATCAAGGGGGTCCACTAAACTGAAGAATGTCACATAGCTAGAAAGCAGTGGAGCAAGAAATAAAACCTTTCAGAAAAACTTTCAAAAAAAAAAGTTTGTGGACACGAGAAAGGCTGAGCTTGAATACTGTTATTGCTGTTTAGTGGCTAAGTTGTGTATGACTCTTTCATGACCCCATGGACTGTAACCCGCTGGGCTCCTCAGTCCATGGGATTTCCTAGACAAGAATACTGGAGTGGGTTGCCATTTCCTTCTCCAGAGAATCTTCCCAACCCAGGGATCCAACCCATGTCTCATGCATTGGCAGGAGGATTTTTTACTGCTGAGCCACCATGGAAGCTAGAGCTTCAATATTACTTACATTCTTATTTAAAGACTGTTGTTCCATTGTCTGAGTGATAGACAGCAATTAACCATGCCTTTCTAAGCTTTGGTCTTTCTAGCTGGTAAATAGAGGGCAGAATAACATCAGCTCCCCACAGTTGATTGACATCTATCTATCTATGTGTCTATTTTACACATGAATATATCATTTCACTTAATAAACTATTAATATAATATGTACATATATAAGTAATGGGTTGGCAAAAAATTTCATTCAGGTTTTTCTGTAACATTATATGTATATATATATATGCTGCTGCTGCAGCTAAGTCGCTTCAATCATGTCTGACTCTGTGCAACCCCATAGACGGCAGGCCAGCAGACTCCCCCGTCCCTGGGATTCTCCAGGCAAGAACACTGGATTGGATTGCCATTTCCTTCTCCAATGCATGAAAGTGAAGTCGCTCAGTCGTGTCCAACTCTTTGCAACTCCATGGACTGCAGCCCACCAGGCTCCTCCGTCCATGGGATTTTCCAGGCAAGAGTACTAGAGTGGGGTGCCATTGCC
>SJYV01013534.1:462724-477110 GCA_006410875.1 Neotragus pygmaeus | reverse complement strand
ATATATATATATATATTTAGAGAGAGAGAGAGAGAGTTGTTTTTGTTGGCCAGAAATTTTCACTTTTATATATATACATACCTAAAAGTGCAGTAATGTATTTGAAAATTCTTTGCACACAGATTGTCAAATAAATATTGACAAAGTCAAGTACATAATCCACTTAGCAATGTACAAAATATAATTGTGAAATGTACTTCATAAACACCCTACCATTAGTTTAATTTTTATTTGCCAACTTTCATTTTCTCTTCTATCTCACATTCATGTATATTTTTTGGTGTACCTTATTACATTTTATTTGACATGCTGTTCCAAATACACACCCATATCCTTAGAAAGAGCTTTCTATCCTTTCATTCATCCAAAAATATTTATTGGGCACCTATTGTAGTGAGTGCCTGACACTGGAGGGCACAGCAGAGAATAAGACGGATCAAGTCCCTGCCTGTGTGGAGTTTACATTCTATAGGAGAAGCAAATTACAAATTATAAAGTAAATGAATGTATAATAAACTTTCAGATTGAAGAGATAAGGAGCATTAAAAAAAAAGAAGGCAGCAAGGGGATAGAGAATGAGGAGAAGGTGAAATTTTGTGTACTGAGTTATTAGAACTTTATCTAAATGAATAAAATCTTTCAAAAAAAGAAGAAACTGAATGTTAGGTTAGAAGAATATTTATAGCAGTGAACACAGCAAGAGTGCAGGGCTGAGGGCGAGAGTTTGTCTTTAAGATTTGTAAGAATAGTAGACTAACTGGGGGAAGGTGATAGGAGATGAAATGGTGGCCAGGGTACAGGCCACGTGGGGGTCTTGTGGGCATGCGAAGTGTCTGTGTAACCTTCTAAGTGCACTGGAAAGCCTCAGGGACACTGGGGAGTCCCTGAAAAGCAAAGAAGGGACTTGTATGATTTTCTGGGTGATGGACAGACTGCTGGGGGCAACAGTGTGAACAGAGACGCCAGTTTGGGTGCCATTGTGATTGAAACAGGAGGATGGTTCCAAAAAGGAGTCCTGAAAGCAATGAGAATTGATCAGATTTGAAAAATACTTCTCAGGTATTAGCTGACAGGGTTTGAGAATGGAAAGGAGGAGGGTATAAATCTTATTTGCATTTTAAAGGAAAAGAGATAGACACTGAACACTCTGTTTTCTAATAATAGCCAACATTTACTGAGCACGATGTGTCATGCCCTGGGCTCAGTGGTTTATATTCATTATGCCAGTTAATACCGGTTCCCCATCACAAAATGGTTTGATTCTGTTTACTTTGCTTATTTTTATTTTAAATTCTAACTTTCTGTTTATATAGATCATGATCTTAATGGCTCGGTGTCTCATTTCTTGCTCTGAGCTCAACAATTAAAACTAATGACAGATATAACTTTAAAAAAACATAATGCCCTGAGTTTCCTAGAGGAGGGCTTCCTTACACACTCACCTATTATTAATTCTCTGTTCTCATGTTCTTCAGAACTCTGTCCTTCAAAGCCATGGCCCACTGACTAGGTGGGCCCAGATCCGTGGGACAGGAGATGAGCACCTCTATTTCTGGCAATCTTGATACTGAGCATTGTGAATGTAATTCGTATTACTATTATTTTGTATACTCAGCATATATGAAAGGACAGCCATAGTGATTTGCACTGAACAAGAATATTTAAAAACAAAAATTCTTTAAACAGGTCTCAGGTGGAGGCCATTATAATATGTTTCATTAAGTCTAGCTCTTGAAGAATCAGATTAACTCACTAACTGGTTTTCTATACCTGAAGGTTCATGTAGTAAACTGCTTTTTGTGTCTGTGAATACAGGTGAGGGTGAGAACCAAAACTGATATTTACTTTGTGGCATGATCTTGCAGGTTTTAGCTGCAGAATAGCAGGCACTGACCATCCAGTAGAACACAACCAGCCATCTTCAAAAATCAATGCGATTGATCTTTTAAAAAAAGTGTCTAAGTCACTCAGTCATGCCTGACTCTTTTGCAACCCTATGGACTGTAGCCCATAAGCCCCTCTGTCCATGGAATTCTCCAGGCAAGAATACCGGAGTGGATTACTATTCTCTTCTCCAGAGGATCTTTCCAACCCAGGGATTGAACCTGGGTCTCCTGCATTGCAGGCAGATTCTTTACCATCTAAGCCACCAGGGAAAGTCCAAAAATCAATGCAATTGATCTTTACCCATGCATAATCTACTTCTCACTCTTTCAAGTCACTGTTTAAAGTTTTGCTAACTTTCATATTCATTGGATCATGGAGAAAGCAAGTTCAGAGAAACATCTACTTTTGCTTCATTGCCTATGCTAAAAACTTTGACTGTGTAGATCACAACAAACTGTGGAAATTTCCTAAAGAGATAGGACTACCTTACCTGTCTCCTGAGAAACCTGTATGCAGGTCAAGAAGCAACAATTAGGACCAGACATGAAACAACTGATTGGTTCCAAATTGGGAAAGGAGTACAACAAGGCTGTATATTGTCACCCTGCTTATTTAACTTCTATGCTGCATACATCATGTGAAATGCCGAGCCAGATGAATCAACAGCTGGAATCAAGCTTGCCAGGAGAAATATCAACAACCTCAGATACGCAGAAGATACCACTCTAATGGCAGAAAGTGAAGAGGAGCTAAAGAGCCTCTTGATGTGAGTGAAAGAGAAGAATGAAAAAGCTGACATGAATCTCAACATTAAAGAAACTAAGATCATGGCATCTGGTCCCATCACTTCATGGCAAATAGAAGGGTAAAAAGTGGAAGCAGTGACAGATTTTATTTTCTTGGGCTCCAAAATCACTGCAGATGATGACTGCAGCCATGAAATTAAAAGATGTTTGCTCCTTGGAAGGAGTGCTATGACAAACCTAGACAATGTATTAAAAAGCAGAGACATCAATTTGCCATACAGTCACCTGGAAGCCAGGAGTGGGTGGTGGTTCTGACATCAGTAAAGAAGTAAAATACATGTATGATAGTCCATTGCTAAAAAAACAATAAAAAATGAATTAAAAAGTGAAAACCAAGTTGAGCTTGGTTTTCTTCCTGACTCTTCAACTTTATAAATTATTTTACCAGCTGACAATTCAGTTTTCTTATTTCTAAAATCAGTAGACAAGACCAGATAATCTCTCATGTTCTTTTTGTATGTGATTTTCTGGGAAACTAATTGTTCTTAAAAGCATAATTTCAGAGATAGCACAGTGAAAGATAAATTGATGAACATTTGGACCAAATCAAATATCTTTATGATGTCCCAAGTTAAAAAAAAAAAACAGACAATTAAAATAGAAAATAAAAGCCCTCATTCATTCTGCAATGTAAAGACATATGCATTCACAGCTGGGCAGGATAAACACACCTCCTCCATTAACTTCTAATCTTCTCAATCTAATAAGAAACAATCAAGTTCGGAAAGGTACAGAAGAAACAGAAAATAAGAACAGACTAATAACTGAGGAAGAATCATAGAAAGCTCTTTAAAAACTGTCTGCCTAAAACACATTAGCTCCAGAGAGATTTAATGGCGACTTAATTCAAGCATTCAAAAATATCTAATACATTCATCATAATTTATTATAGAGAGTAAGAAATAGAGAAACTATCCAATTCATTCCATAAGATGGATTTGATCCTGATTCTCAAAGGTGATAAGATACTATGCAAAAATGAAAGGGAAACAAAATCATCTAAATCATGAACATAGATTCAAACTTCGAAATTACTTTAAAATCGAGTTTAACAATCTAATATTGCTGATTAAATAATCCAATAGGAATAAGCCCAGTTTCAATATAAGAAAATTGAAAAATGCAATAGAAATTTATCAGTAGGATAATAAAAAAATAAAGGTGGATGATTATTTTAATATTGCCTAAATACATTTGATGAAATTTAATAACATTTTCATTTTTCAGGGTAGAATAAAATAATTCTGTCTTAATATAATGAATATTACAATTTTAGACTCTCAACTAAGTGATTTTTTACTAGCGGACACAAGACACAGATCTCTAAATTAGAAGTAAAACAAGTTTATCCACTCTGTCCACCTTCATTTAATATTACTTAAATGGGTCTAGCTAGTACAATTAAGCAAACAAGAATTNAGTGATTTTTTACTAGCGGACACAAGACACAGATCTCTAAATTAGAAGTAAAACAAGTTTATCCACTCTGTCCACCCTCATTTAATATTACTTAAATGGGTCTAGCTAGTACAATTAAGCAAACAAAGAAGTAAAACTAATACTTATTAAAAATAAAGAAAAAAATCTTTATAAGACCTTTAAGCTTTGCTTGCAAATCTGATATCCAAAATACTCTGAAAATTAAACATTTTATGCTTAATATTACTTAAATGGGTCTAGCTAGTAAAATTAAGCAAAGAAGTAAAACTAATACATATTAAAAAGAAAGAAAGAAAATCATTATAAGACCTTTAAGCTTTGCTTGCAAATCTGATATCCAAAATACTCTGAAAACTAAAGATTTTACCCTACTCATTTTTGATGCAAAATCTGATTTGAGCTTCTATAAAGCCATTTAGTGTGACTGTACTGCTGCAGAAATATTACTATGTTTTATTAATATGCTTCTTCCCAAGGTTCTGTTGGGGGTGTCATGTAATATATAGGATATGCAACATATTACCATTCAAAATTCTGAATTATAAGATGTATCTGGCCCCAAGGATTTTAGATAAAATATGAATCTCTATTATGTGCAGACTATACATCAAGGGCATTTTATAAGTCAGATTATATTTGTTAGAATAAAATAAAATTAATAAAACATTTTCTATAAATGACTATAGTAAACAAAGTCAATGATAAAATGTTTATTTACATATCTGTTTACCTCCTACATGGGTAAAATGCTTGAGGGAATGGGTTATATTTTGTTCATTTCTCTATCACTTGTACCCAGAATATTACTTGGCATGAGGAAGTAAATAGATATTTTGTTTTAAAGAAGAGATGAGTGTATAAATAAGAAAATTGTTATTAAGTTTTCCAGTTTTTATTTTAATGCATAAATTTTATACAATTCTAATCAATATTCCAACAAGAATTTAAATTAAATTTGATTTGTTAATTTCAAAATCTAAGAAAAGGCTGATAATTGTAAAACAAAACTGGCAGAAGTAACAAAAACATTATTGAAAAGACAAATAACTAAAACAGAAACCAGGCTCGTGCTAGAAAATTCTGCTTACCCTTAGAGTGATTTTTGACAAGTGGCTTACCCCTTTTAAGTACCAATGTTCATGTGTATAAGATAATAATCAATAATTAGATACCACCAGAAAATAACTAGAGCTCATCAGTTAATTTGGTAAAGTTGCAGAATACAAAATTTATACACAGAAATCTGTTGCATTTCTACATACTAACAACAAATGATCAGGAAAAGAAATAATAAACTATAGATAAACCTACCTAAGAAGGTAAAATACCTATACTTGGAAAACAATTAGACACTGAATAAAGAAACTGAAGACAACACAAACATATAGAAAGATATAACATGCTCTCAGACTGCAAGAACTGATGCTATTAAAATGGCCATACTACCCAAGGCAATCTACTGATTCAATGCTGCTGCTGCTAAGTCACTTCAGTCATGTCCAACTCTGTGTGACCCCATAGATGGCAGCCCACCGGGCTCCTCCATCCATGGGATTTTCCAGGCAAGAGTACTGGAATGGGGTGCCATCGCCTTCTCCGACTGATTCAATGCAACCCGTATCAAAATACCAAAGAAGTTTTTCATAGAACTAGAGCAAATAATTTTTAAAATAGTATGGAAACAAAAAGCATCCTGAATAGTCAAAACAATCTTGAGAAATAAGAAAAGAGCTGGAGGAACCATGTTCCTTGACTTCAGACTGTACTATAAAGCAATGGTGATAAAAAGAGTATGATACTGGTATAATGATATGGACAGCTACATATAAAAGAATAAAATCTTTTAAAAAATTCTGACACCAGTTATAGGTCTTTTATCTAAAAGTAAGATCAGATATCATAAAATTCCTAGAGGAAAATACAGGCAGAACACTCCTTGACATAAACCATAGCCATATTTTTGTATGATGCACAGAGAATCTAAGTTCCCGATTTTCATTGTTCATACATGATAAGGCCAGGATTCATTTCTAGAGTCCATTTGCCTACCTTGTTGGAATACAAATGTTTTCCATCAATTGCTAACATGAACTGCTTAAACAAAATAATGCTGGCAAAGCACCTCCAGTAAAGCCTTATCTATAGGAAGTGGCTGATGCTTTTTCAACTACAAACTGAGGAACAGAGAGACTGAGTTTGTACATCTGGAAAACGAGCCATGGACAATGATCTCAGGGAAAGCAGGACAGAGGAGGCAAGTCTCGGGCTCAGAGAGTAGATTTCATATAGAAGACGGGGCATCTCTTCTCTCTCTCTCTCTTTTTTTTAATGGAACTTTTCCATAACTGGATAAAAGTCAAGTTTATTTCTTCCTGCTCTAAATGCTAAGCAGAATCTCAAGAATTCAACGTTGATCCTAACTACTTACTATGCTTCCCTAAATGAGGGTAGGGCCTGTGGGAGGGGAAAGGCTATGCTTTCTTAAAGAAGCTAAATAATTAAAGTAGGCTCAGCAGTGGTACCTAGAACCAGCATTTCTGAAAATTACAGTGTTGCTTGCTCTCTTCTGTACCCAGTGATGAGTTAATCTGCAAGACTTGGATCCCTCCTCACCTATAGCGGCCCCACGACCCCTGTTATACCGTATGCATGCAGATTTTCCTTGCTTAGTGCATAGCCCTCTTCTCAGAGGAGGGTCCTCCCTGGTCTAGTCTCAGGACCTCTTGGTTAAAATCCCTTCCTGTTCCCTTGTGGTTTCCCAGAGCAGCTGTAACCATCCCATCCCGTTGCTCCCCGACACTCTTCAGTGTCACTTCAGGAGGATTTGCTGAGTGACTGCCACGTTCCAGCACTGTGGCAAGTCCCAAGAAAATGGTGACAATTTAAAAACAAAGATCCAGCTCCCAAAGGCCTCTCAGTTACAGAGAGAAAGACACATAGCACGGGATTGCTGCAGTCTTCAGAATAAGTGTCTGCTAAGGAATTTGAACTTTAATGTAGGGGCAATCAGTAGCCACTGAGATTTTGCACAGAGAGATGGTTACACAGGTCTTCCTGCTTCAAGCTCAATTGAGTCTGACATCAACCATGTCTCACGAATAGCATGGGATTTCCTTTTCTGTGCACACCACACCTGGTTTGGCGGGAAATGGCCTTTGGACACTGCGTCCTTAATGGCCCAGCTTTCCTTTAAGGCCAGACTCAGCAGCAGGAGACTTTCTTCTCGTCCTCTTGCCTGTGCCATATTGTTACCCAGTTTGAGTCAGTTCTTAATACTAAAGTATGGTCCAGGAACCACTAACATCAATATCACCTGGGAGTTAGTTAGAAATGCACAATCTCAGGCCACACTGAAGAGTTACCAAGTAAGAATCTGAATTTTAACAAGATCCCTTGGGAGTCCTGTACCCACTAAGGTGTGTTTCAGTGAACTAAGTAGGTTTCACCACGGAGCTTGTTTACACTGTGACAGAATCCCATCTCTCATGCGCCAGGCATTCACAGAGAAGAGGACAGATGTGTGGAAGGAAACGGACATCCTCTGAACCAGGTTAGTTAATGCCTGAAGTCTGTGGGCTAGAAACACTCCAAGTTATTTTATCTTCTAGCAATCTTGCTGGGGGATTAATAGCATTCTCAGCTCACAAATGAAGTGAAGCTCAGAGCATCTAGAACCACACAGCCAGGATCACTAACCTCACTCATTTTTTTTTTTCTCCACAGCTCTTTGTGAACCCCAAGAAGCATGAATCCACTATCTCGGCTGATCCAAAATACAAGAACCTACCCCAGTAAGGAAAGATTTTTGCCAATCCTTCAATGACCAGTTCTCTATTCTGCCAGCCTAGAATGGCCCTCTCTCTATCTCTGCCAAGCCCAGTGTTCAGCTGAAAAGCAAAGGTTGTCTTACAGGCTTAGAATTCCCTCTGAGGTCCCCTCCCTCTCCACTTGCATTTTGCCTTTCCTTCCTACACATATAGCACTGGTAGATTTAATATTCCATGTCTCACACTTGACTTCCAGATTGTCGGTTAGCACAGTCCTATTTCAGAGAGAGAAATCAAGCCACTGAGAAGCAGACTGCCCCCAGAGTGGGAGGGAAAAGCAGACAATTCGACATAACTGCCTAACAAAATGTATTTATGAACATCATTGGAACAAATGTCTCCCCATAATCACAGTCATCATCTCCTAGTGTCACATCATGGAGATACTGGGAAACAAGACTTATAACCTGATTTTCTATCAGCTGCTAATGGCACCACCCACCTCCAGCTTCCCTAGCTAAGCAGCATATGACTCACAGTTTCCTTCTAACGTTGAAAGCACTTTGGGACCAAAAAAGAAAGAAAGAAAACTATATTAAAAAACAAAACAAAACAAATATATTCCATCAGTAGCTTGTGTCTTAATGCATCAGGAAACTGATCACCACAGATGCTTTAAAAGGTGCTGACATAAATTACCAGGGGCTTAAACTCCTTGGAAATTGATCTGACGGTAGGAGAAATGCAACCATTTGACATGGAAAATTGAAAGCTATTGAGAAAGTAGAGCCTTGATTATCCGAGTTTCTTAGCTGTCCCCTTCCTGACACTTCCCTGAGCTCCCAGCTCAATTATCCCCTTCCTCTATCTCCTTTTTTCAATTTCTGCTGCCACTGCCCTTATCTACCCCCTTCTTTCTTTTCTCAAGGAGAATGCTGCAAACATTTATGTGGGTTTCTCTGACTCCAAGCTCTTTTCCCTCCATCCTGTGCTCTGCTCAGTATTATTATTGTTCACCTACTTGTCTGTTTACTTTTTTTTTTTTTCATTAAGACCACGAACTCTATACAATTAGGGGCTAGCCATGTCTCCTACTTTCTACCTATAGAACCTAGCGCAGAACATGGTGCAATGCTATGGAGTGGAATTAAAATTACTATTCAAAGAATAAAGAGCATCTCATAATGCTTGGCCTTTGAGGAAAAATGTGACCCAGGGAATTCAGTAGAGTACCAGCCCCTTCTGATGAAGACAAATTTTGCAGGTCATAATAAGTGATATCCTCCCCATCATCCTAGCTCCCCTTCTTCTCTGCCAGTCAGGGCTCATCCTGGGTACAGAGACACAGAAAAAATCACACAGCTCTCTCCAGGCAAAATTCTATTAAGTAAACATCAAACATTAAATGTGTAACAAGGAGGCACACAAGCTCTGCTGGAGGGGTTGAGAAGGTCTGAGAAGTGTCCATCCTGTTAGCCTGATGAAGCAAAGCATCTATGGGTTCATCATATGTATTCAATTCAAATCTGCTTCATGGGCTGTAGACGTATTTATTTTAGATAGTAAATTTCATGAATTCTATCATTATAGAATTGCAGTAATCTCTTCCCAGCTTGAAGTTGTTATTAAATACAATCTCAATTTACTTCCTTATCCTTTCTTAAAAAAAAAACCCTCAAGAATCTCTGTTTTAAGTTATATGTTATATACTTGTCAATAATAAATTTTCTTATGATTTATTAACAATGTGCCAGGAACAGTATTAAATGCATACGTTGTATAGTCGCTCAGATGAGTCTGCTCTCTATGACCCCGTGGACTGTAGTCTGCCAGGCTCCTCTGTCTATGGGATTTCCCAGGCAAGAATACTGGAGTGGGTTGCCATTCCCTTTTCCAGGGGATCTTCCCAACCCAGGGATCAAACCTGGGTCTCCTGCTTTGCAGGCAGATACTTTACCATCTGGGCCACCAAGGAAACTCGTATTAAGGGCATGCTATGTTCTAAATGTTTATGTCCTCCCAAATTCAGATGCTGCAACCATAACTACCAGACGTGGTAGTGCTAGCATGTGAGGCTTTGGAAGGTGCCTTAGGTCATGAAGTAGAACCTTCGTGAGAGGAATTAGTGTCTTATGAAAGAGGCTCCAGAGAGAGCACTAGCATACTTTTACCTGTCTGGACACTGAAAAGGTGCCAGTTATGAACCAGCAAGATGGCCCTCACCCAAGCATGTTGGCACCCTGATCCCGGACTTCCCATTCTTTGAATCTGTGAGAATTCAAATTCTGTTGTTTATAAGCTACCCAGTCTGCAGTACTTCATTATAGTAGCTCATATAGATTGAGATGTATTTTAATCTCATGTAACTCTACAAAAATTTAAAGATAGATACAGTATAATTTCATGACAAAAATACCCCATGGTAACACACTTTCATATACTATGACTGCTTATTAGCTCTCATTATCTGCCCAACCCCATTTCGAGACAGACACAGGGATCAGATAAAGTTTTTGTTTTCTGCATATGGAGCTAAGATTGGGCAATGAAATGTCAGGCAGCCTTGTTNGAGAAGGGGACAACCGAGGATGAGATGGCTGGATGGCATCACTGACTCGATGGACGTGAGTCTGAGTGAACACCGGGAGTTGGTGATGACTGGGAGGCCTGGAGTGCTGCGATTCATGGGGTCACAAAGAGTCAGACACGACTGAGCGACTGAACTGAACTGAACTGATATTCACTTAGCTGTATACCTAAAACTAACACAACATAGTAAATCAACTTTATTTCAATAAACATTTTTTAAAAAGGAAACTCAAGATCACAGAGCTAGGAAGAGAAAGACCTGGGACTTCAAGTCAGACAGCGTGACATCAAAGTCCACGCTTTGAAATAGTACATCCACTGCCTGTATGAGGCAGAGAAGCCTGTGGAGTTTGAAGTTACACACGAGTTCAAATCCCTACTCCAGCTCTTACTAATTGTGTGACTTTGGGCAAAACTGTTAATCATCCTGAGCCTCTGTTTCTCATTTAAGAGATAGCAAGGCAATGATGTCTACCTTGCAGGGGGTTATGACGTTTAAGTAAGGCAGCACATGCAGTGGGTACATTCCAGCCTTGTAGCTGATACTATAAGATAACTGACGTGATAACACACAGTCAACCTAAAATCCACTCCTGGGTCATGACGCGGTTGAGATTTTACAAGCCTTGATGGCTTGTAATTGAGAAATATGCATCTGTGACAGGTAATCAATATGCTCATTTGGCAGCCAGGTTCCAGATGAAATAAAGCTAAACGATGATGCAATTAGAATATACAAACAAATCCCCCAAAGAAGCCAAACAGACTTGACTGCCTTCTCCATCCTAATCATGCCCTCGTGTTCAGAATGCATCTGGAAAGCATTTTTGTCTTGATGAATCTGGATCCAGCTGCCTAAAGGTTTCTATCACTCATTGACTGCTTCCTTTATATCCTCTCTTCTTGGAGCTCCATGTCCCCCTGCCCAAGGGTAGGCAGCACAGAGGTCTGACTCCCTGAGTGTGAAGGACGTGCGGTACTCCTCATTGACAACCAGCCTCCCCTGAGATGCACTCCGTCGCTTCTTTTCTCCTTGGCAGACAGAATGACAATGACTGGCAGTTTTCATGGGGAGACAGTGCAGGAGGCAGGGTCCCAGCAGTCTCTGGCTAATCTTTCTAAAGCAAATCTTGCTTTTCTCCTTTGCTGGAGTCTGTGAATTCCTAAACGACAAGGCTGTGTTCATGATCACTCTCACACTAACCTTCTCTACTTTCTCATCAATATTCATAACTGCAGCTTATAAACTTGATGGTGCAACCTAACTACCATATGCCAATGAGCGTAAATAATGACATCAGTGTCCGACTCTTTGCAACCCCATGAACTGTAGCCTGCCAGGTTCCTCTATCCATGGAATTCTCTAGGCCAGAATACTGGAGTGGGTAGCCATTCCCTTCTCCGGGGAATCTTCCCAACTCAAGGATCAAACCCAGGTCTCCCACACTGCAGGCAGATTCTTTACTGTCTGAACCACCAGGTAAGACCCAGCTAGCTCTTTAGTCACTCTTAATTCAAGAGATCCCCTGCTTATTAGCTCTACATCTTGGACAAGTAATGTTAATTTGTGCCTCAATTTCCTCATTTATTGAAGGAAGGTAATGATTTTACCTGGCATTTGGTTTGATGTGAAAGATGAAGTGAGATAATATATGTAAAGTTCCCACATCTCTGCTGGCACTTAATATACTCACAGTGCATACTGGCTATGGTTATTACTGCCACCCTAAGTTTTGAGTCACATCTTAGAAATGAGGCTAATTTGGGTCAGTACGTGGTCTGGACAGTACTTTCCTGGACATTGCAAAGAACATGGGCTTTAGACAGATGAACTTGGCTTCAAATTTTGACTCTTCCATTTCTGTGTGGCCATAGGTAAGTTTCCTATCCTCTTTGAGCTTCCATATTTTTATTTATAAGCTCTGTGAAGCGTGTATATAAATATAAACATCTCCCCCTAAACTTATAAGTATGTGAGAATTCATAATAATTACATATTTATGAAGATTCTTGACCAGGCTGCTCTAAGACTGCTTCCAAGGAGCCAGTGAAAGGACCAGTAAACAGGAAGAGGTCTTCCGGTATCATCTTGTCTAAAGCATTCATTTTGCAGAGAAAACAGACTCCAAGGTCCAAGGAAGTTAATTGACTCATCTAAGTGACATGGCTGACCCCAGACAGATAACTCAGTTTACTTATAGTGATTAATATTCTGTCCCAGTTGGTCAGAGCAAA
Source organism: Neotragus pygmaeus (assembly GCA_006410875.1). NCBI lineage: Eukaryota > Metazoa > Chordata > Mammalia > Artiodactyla > Bovidae > Neotragus > Neotragus pygmaeus. Next base: position 464,386 of record SJYV01013534.1, on the reverse strand, counting down.
ACAGAGGAACAAAATAAGCAAGAGTGAATTCAGATAAAAAATAAAGCCTGAAGGAAACAAGATAAGAGGAGAAAAGGTAAAGGAAGGAAAGTGAGGGAAGAGAAGAGAGAGAAAAATCAAGTGTGTGACATCACTTGGAGCATATGCCAGTCCTGTGATGCAGAGAGTCTCCTAGTGGCCAAGCCAGTGTGAAGGGGTGGTGAAGGCAGCGAGTCTGAGTTGAGATCCCATGGACTCAAATGCCAGCTCTGCAACCTGGGAGCTGTGCAGTCTGAACAGAGGGGCTTAACACTTCCACGCTTCAGTTTTCTAATAGCACCTTCTCTGTGGTTGTTGTGAGGACCAAATAAATCATTGACACACAATCATTAGTACAGAGCCTAGAGCATAAGGAGCATTCAATCCATTGAGCTGTTCTGATTAGTAAANGCTTCAGTTTTCTAATGGCACCTTCTCTGTGGTTGTTGTGAGGACCAAATAAATCATTGACACACAATCATTAGTACAGAGCCTAGAGCATAAGGAGCATTCAATCCATTGAGCTGTTCTGATTAGTAAATGTGAAGTTGACGTCATCTCCTTTGCTCACTTTTAATCTGAAGTCATTCAGTTTTGTTTCCAATTAAATAACATGGAACAATTGGAAGTAATGGTAAGGTGTTGGAAGTAATTGTAAGAGAAGCAAAAGACTGCAGGAGAGGGGACTGTCATGGAAAGGAGCTCTAGTGTACATGCAGTGTCTGCTGCATGCAAGGCAATGTGCGGCCACTTTGCACATCTACTTAATCCTCATCACAGGCCTACGGGGCAGGTATTATCACCTTCATTTTACAGATGAAGAAAATGAAACTCCAAGTCATTAAATCATTTGGCCAAGGCATTTCTGACAGAGAAAAATGCTTTCCTCTCTTTTCCAAGATACAGTGATTGCCTGCCAGGAATTCATAGAATATGTCTGTTTCTAAATGAACCAGCCTATCTTTCAAAATATCTTTAGAAGAAAGATCAAAGAAAACACCTATTATTACTGGTTTACTTAGCTTTTAGGCAAACTATCACTATGAGTTGTTTTGACCATTCCCGTGAAGAACTTTCCAGCATTTCCCATTACTTTACTTCTTTCTATAAACTGTGAATTACTAGATTTAAAAGTAAGCAGTCTCTGAGTTTACATATTTTTCTTTTCTTTTTTTTTATCCTAGGATAAATTCTATTGCTGCTTACAAGAAAATTTGAGTCATAATGTTCTTGGACACTGATGTGAATGTCTAATTAAGGTAAAAAATCATATATATATGATTAAGTTTTCTTATACTTACTCCAAGGTTGTGTTTGAAGAAGTCTTTTGGTGGTTGGAAGGAGGTGGAGAGCAATAACTGTTGTATATTGTTCTGTTCTGTTTTGTCTTGAGCAAAATCTTGTGGATTAGAAATGGTGTTCTCAACAGAAATTTTTTTCAGTAAGGTGCATCACAGTTGGTGCAGGTGACTCATATTAAATGTGCAGATCTCTTTGGGTTGAATATGTTGATTTTCTTCCTTGTGAGGGTTGTTTTTAATCCGTGGAGACAGCCAAAGGAGAAGGCTTTATTTGCAACCCATAGTGAATTTCTGACACTTAGAAAATTCTTATAAATCAGAGTTCCTCTGTTTAAGTTAACTG
>SJYV01013534.1:426916-460912 GCA_006410875.1 Neotragus pygmaeus | reverse complement strand
TATATATATATATATATATATATGTTATTACAAGATATTGAGTATGGTTCTCTGTGCTATATAGTAGGTCCATATTTATCTACACCCTACTACATGTGAAATCCCTGCAGGACAAAATGGCACCCCACTCCAGTACTCTTGCCTGGAAAATCCCATGGATGGAGGAGCCTGGTAGGCTGCAGTCCATGGGGTTGCTAAGAGTCCGGCACAACTGAACGACTTCACTTTCGCTTTCCACTTTCATGCATTGGAGAAGGAAATGGCAACCCACTCCAGTATTCTTGCCTGGAGAATCCCAGAGACAGAGGAGCTTAGTGGGATGCCATCTATGGGGTCGCACAGAGTCGCACACGACTGAAGTGACTTAGCAGCAGCGTGTTTATCTACTTTACATGTCAGTGTTATTTAGTCACTCAATTGTGTCCGACTCTTTGTGACCCCATGGACTGTAGCCTACCAGGCTCCTCTGTCCATGGGATTCTCCAGGCAAGAATACTGGAGCGGGTTGCCATTTCCTCCTGCAGGGATTTTACATGTAGTAGGGTGTATATTTTAATTCCAAATCCCTAATTTATCCCTCCTTCCTCCTTTCCCCTTTGGTTACCATAAGTTTGTTTCCTGTGTCTCTTTCTGTTTTATAAATAAGCTCATTTGTATTATTTTTTGCTGTTGTTTAGTTCCTAAGTTGTATTGGACTCTTGTGACTCCATGGACTATAACCTACCAGGCTCCTCTATCCATGGGATTTCCCAGGCAAGAATACTGGAGTGGGCTGCCATTTCCTTCTCCAGGGGATCTTCCCAACCTAGAGATGGAACCATGTCTCCTACATTGGCAGGTGGCTTCTTTACCACTGAGCCACTCCAGAAGTCCACATCTAAGCAATATCATATGATGTTTGTCTTTCCTAGTGTCTCTTACTTTCCTTGGTATAATAATCTCTAGGTCCAACATTGCCACAAATGGCATTNCTAGAGATGGAATCATGTCTCCTACATTGGCAGGTGGCTTCTTTACCACTGAGCCACTCCAGAAGTCCACATCTAAGCAATATCATATGATGTTTGTCTTTCCTAGTCTGTCTTACTTTCCTTGGTATAATAATCTCTAGGTCCAACATTGCCACAAATGGCATTATTTCATTTTTCATCAGTTCAGTTCACTCGCTCAGTCATGTCTGACTCTTTGTGACCCCATGGACTGCAGCATACCAGGCCTCCCTGTCCATCACCAACTCTCAGAGTTTACCTGAACTCATGTCCATTGAGTCGGTGATGCCATCCAACCATCTCATCCTCTATCATTCCCTTCTCCTCCTGCCCTATATCTGAGTAATATTCCATTACTCATTCTTTTCCACATGGTGTATAATCACATCTTGTTTATCCATTATCTGTTGATGGGCAGTTAGGTTGTTTCCATGTCTTGAATACTGTAAATAGTGGTGTTGTAGACAGTCTCCCCAAGACGAACTTTTAAACATTAGGTGAGTTTCAGCCCACCTGCGTAATCATTGTCCCTAATTTTTACCTAATGAAAATATATTTTAAAGAACCCTCTCTACATTCCACATCACTGGGTGCTGTGTAGGCAGAGGTGAACACAGGTACCATCTCTGCATCAAGCTCACAGCCTAGGGGGGTGATCTACAATTATACACTTGAAATGTCCTAAGAAGGAAATGATAAAGATGCAAGGATGGAGAAAATTGAGGGCCACGGGCCAGTGGATGGTACAGGAGCTCTCTGAGAAAATGTCATTGAAGCTGAGATGACAATGAGAAGGAAGCAACATGTAATGATGAGTGGGTGAGGGGTTTCTGGCAGAGGAGGAGAGTGTGCATAGATCCCAAGACAAACAGGAGCATGGGAACCAGGAGCATGTGGAGTAGGGGAGAGAGAGAAAGAAGAAGTTGGAGATGGGGTAAGGATTGGTGGGAGAAGTTGGAGGAGTGGGCTAAGGCCACAACATTCAGGGTCCAGTGGGCCACTGTGAGTGCTGGGTTCTGAGTCCTACACAACCTCGGGTAGCCTTTGTTGGCAGAAGGTCATTCTCACATCTCATTGTCGTCAGATGCTTATTGATCTGTTTCCCCTACAAGACCATAAACTTCTTAGGAGCTTTGAAAAGCGCTCAGGATGAGGCACACTTTCAGCAAATTGACTGAATGAACAAATGGCATCTGAAAACACTGTAATTCTATATGATGCTATTGAAAGATAGATATAAGACTAGAGTAAAATAAGAAATGAGCATTTTTGTTCCAGGCTAAGAATCAAATCAATCTGATATATTTACATATAAATTTGCACGTATGTAAAAATAGATAGGCATTACATTTTAGTAATTATAGATACCATTAATAGTTTGGCATCAGGCTCAGTGTCATATATACAAACTATTTAATTTTCGTGAAAACAAATATGAAGTAGTTATTGTTCACTCCATTTGAGAGAAAACACAATAGCCAAAACAAACAAACAAACAAACAAACAAGCAGGGCAGTTTAAATAAATAATCCATGATGANGTTTGGCATCAGGCTCAGTGTCATATATACAAACTATTTAATTTTCGTGAAAACAAATATGAAGTAGTTATTGTTCACTCCATTTGAGAGAAAACACAATAGCCAAAACAAACAAACAAACAAACAAACAAACAAACAAGCAGGGCAGTTTAAATAAATAATCCATGATGACAAAAGTAATAGTTAACAGTGCTGGAATTTGAACCTGGGTATTTTACTCAAAGCCTACATACTTAGCAGCTTTTTGATATGTTCTTCAAGGTAGTTATCCTTGCTAGAATTTAAGCATTTACAACATAATATCTATAAATAATTATCAGTGAAATGAAATGAGTTATAGTAAACATTAAAAATAGAGACATAGAATTTTTAACAATAATTAACGGTTAATTGGGGCTTACGCAGTGACACTGCAGTAAAGAATCTGCCTGCAATGCCCGGAGACCTGGTTCCAATCTTTGGGTCCAAAAGATCCCCTGGAGAAGGAAATGACAGCCCACTCCAGTATTCCTGCCTGGAAAATCCCAAGGACAGAGGAGCCTGGTGGGCCTTAATACATGGGGTCACAACAGAGTCAGACACGACTTAGGGACTAAACAACAAAATGATTAAATAAAAATACAAAATTTGATGGAATCTCATTAATAATGATTAGAATATAATACAGAAAAAAATATAGCACTCAGTACATTAGAATACAATTTACAGTTGTTTTTTTGTTTTAATTTTCTTTGTTTTTGTCATGTTGCCTTACATTACACAAAAATTAGCAAGAACAGGGAAGCAACGGGAGGTAATTTCCTAGGAATGACTGACCAAAGAAGTGGTTAAATAAACCAATATTTGTATTTTTCACACTTTTTCTGTTACTAGCCCTGTGTGTGTGCTAAGTCACTTTAATCGTGTCTGACTCTCTGCGACCCTATGGACTGTAGCCCAGGAGGCTCCTCTGTCCATGGGGCTTTCCAGGCAAGAGTACTGGAGTGGGTTGCCATGCCCTCCTCCAGGGGATCTTCCCAATTCAGGGATTGGACCCATCTCTCTTATGTCTTCTGCATTGGCAGATGTGTTCTTTACTACTAGCAGCACCTAGGGGGTCCTCGTTGACCTTGACTAAAAGGCCTTCTTTCTTCCTCTGCTTTCTGAATAACTCCCATTCATTCTTCAACACCCAGATCAGATTCCTCTCAGCCTGGAAAGCCTTTCCTGGCCTTCTGGGGTCCTACTCTACCACATCCATCTCTTTCCTACAGTTTACAAAATTATAATATACAATCATTTTTGTTTCCTTCAATGCAGAAATCTAAGCCCTACACTTAGTAGGGTGTTTATTAATAGCTGTTGAACAAATAAGCAAGTGAATTATTTTGTCAATCATTCTCTTTTAATGCAAAGGCTGCCAGGTTGTAAATAAAGGGAACAGGAATATTTACTTATTCAGATGTGGCAAACCCTGCTCTGAACATGTTACTTGAATGACTGACTACATGCAGTATTTGTAACGGACATCCCTGGTGGCTCAGCAGTAAAGAATCTGCCTGCAAGGCGGATAATGCAGGAGATACACTTTCAGTCCCTGGGTCAGGAAGATCTGGAAGAGGAAGTGGCAACCCACTCTAGTATTCTTGCCTGGAGAATTCTATGGACAGAGGAGCCTGGCAGGGCCACAATTCATGGGGTCACAAAGAGTCAGACACATCTGAGGATGCAGGCAGTATTTATACTAGCATTTTTTAGTATGTTCCTCTATTTCCATTTAATAGATGAGCCAAACAGGCTCGAAGAAGATAAACTATTCCCATTAGATAGGAATTAGTTTTCCAGAGGAAGACAGTTCATGTCATGGGAAAAGAGTATTGGGGATTTGGAGNATTCTTGCCTGGAGAATTCTATGGACAGAGGAGCCTGGCAGGGCCACAATTCATGGGGTCACAAAGAGTCAGACACATCTGAGGATGCAGGCAGTATTTATGCTAGCATTTTTTAGTATGTTCCTCTATTTCCATTTAATAGATGAGCCAAACAGGCTCGAAGAAGATAAACTATTCCCATTAGATAGGAATTAGTTTTCCAGAGGAAGACAGTTCATGTCATGGGAAAAGAGTATTGGGGATTTGGAGTGAGATTTAAAAAATAATAAGATGAAATGATGCTGAGGAGCATTCGGAGGGAGAGTCTAGGATGAAATCTCTGCTCCCCTGCCCTGATTTCTCTATGGGACAGGTAAGCAAGGAGTTAAGAGCATGAGGACTGAGGCCAGCCCACCTTGATTCACAACTTAGCTCTTACCACTCTCTACATATGTGACCTTGGGAACTGAGTAACCTCTTTGAGATTCAGTTTGCTGCTGCTGCTGCTAAGTCACTTCAGTCATGTCCTACTGTGTGACCCCATAGACGGCAGCCCATTGGGCTCTGCCATCCCTGGGATTCTCCAGGCAAGAACACTGGAGTGGGTTGTCATCTCCTTCTCCAATGCATGAAAGTGAAAAGTGAAAGTGAAGTCACTCAGTCGTGTCTGACTCAATGACTCCATGGACTGCAGCCTATCAGGCTCCTCCATCCATGGGAGTTTCCAGGCGAGAGTACTAGAGTGGGGTGCCATTGCCTTCTCCGGAGATTCAGTTTACCCATCTGTAAAATGGGGATGATGATAGTAACACTTACTTCAAGGGGATACTCTGAGGATGAAATGAGGTGAAACAAGCTTCCATTGTCCTCAGCACTTAGAAGGCTTATGGGTGTGAACTATTACAATTCAATGCTTTCATTGGGAACAAAGAAGCAAAGTTATACATTAAATAATGAGTATTGCCTTGGGGGATACAGACAAATTGAGGCATGACCAGAGGAGGGTTAGTAGAAAAGAAGACTATGCATATATTAAAGGGATCCCTGGAAATGATATTTACTGTGGAAGCAGAATATTCAGGAAGGACATGGCAGCTGCTAATTAGTTAACACTTACTCACCACAAGGCACTGAGCCAAGCTCTCAGCACCCTCACCTCGTTCATCCTCACAGGGCCACTATGAGAGAGGACATTTTTAAACCTTTTCTTAGAATTTGTACTGTTCATTTTACACCAAGGAAAACTAGGGTCAGAGAACTGATATGACTTGACTGTGGTTACAAAGAAAGTGAGCACAGGATGCAGACCCAGATCTATCTTGTGCTGAAGCTGGGGTCCACGGCACCGTGCTGTGCCACGCCNATGGTTGGGTGGCATCACCGACTCAATGGACATGAGTTTGGGTAAACTCTGGGAGTTGGTGATAGACAGGGAGGCCTAGCGTGCTGCAGTCCATGCCATCGCAGAGTTGGACACGACTGAGTGACTGAACTGAACTGAAATTTTAGAGGTTCGGTAATCTAGTCTAGATACTTTACGTGAAGCCTTTCAGTTTGAGAAAGAAAACTTTGGAAAACAAAGCACAGGTTTTGTGATCCATATACCGGCCTTTCACTGTATCATTCATTAGCTGTGCTATTGGTTTAACCATTTGAGCCTCTGTATCTTCATCTGTAAAATGGGGATAAAACTGACATGTGTATTACTGTTGCTATTGTTTAGTCCCTAAGTTGTGTCTGACTCTTTTGAGATCCCATGGACTTATCATGCCAGGCTCCTCTGTCCACAGGATTTCAGAGGCAAGAATACTGGAGCGGGTTGCCATTTCCTTCTCCAGGGGGTCTTCTCGACCTAGAGATTAAGCCTGCATCCCTTGCTTTGGCAGTGGATTCTACCACTGAGTCAGCTGGGAACGTGTGTATTTATTACGTATAGTGTGTGGCAAGGCTTCCGCGGCCGCTTGGCACTAAAGAATCTGCCTGTAATGCAGGAGACACTGGAGATGCAGGCTCGATCGTTGGGTGGGGAAGATCCCCTAGAGGAGGAAATGGCAACCCACTCCAGTCTTCTTGCCTGGAGAATCCCAGGAACGGCGGAGCCTGGAGGGCGATAATCCATAGGGTCATAAAGAGTCGGACTCCACTGAGTGACAGTACACACAGTAGCAAGTGGCTTATAGTAATTAGTTGTAAATGTTATTTCTCTGCTTCGATCTCCTTTTCTGAGGAGCCAGGGAATACTTATTTTATCATGCCCACTGACTAATCCTTTTAAACATCTGCACGTAATATTCATGTTTAATGTTACATGATTTTTATGTAATACATTATTTAGTGTGAGAAACACTTCAAAATCATAACCAAAACTGGTCTTCACCAAGGCCCTGTGAGTAAATTAAATGAAGAATACCAACTGGGCAAATAAATAAGCACAGGATATAGGCTGGAGGAAATCCATAACAAGACGCTAAGTCTCCCAGTTCTTGGAAATATAGTGGTTCTTCTTCTAGCCTTGACAGACTAACTGGTACAAAATCTGTCTTCCTACTGAAAAGTCCATAGGGGAGCAAAGAGCCAGACACACGCACAAAACAGGATGGGTTATACAAAGACACTGTTCTCAGACACTGGACAATAAATAGGCAATGCAAGACTGTGGTCCTTGAGAGATGAGGGTGGCCAAATATTTGCTCTAGATGTCTGTCTAAGTACATTTTCTACACTGAACCCAGCAAAGTGGAATCCAAAATAGAGCATGGCTAAGGAGAGGCAGTGGAAACAGTGTCAGACTTTATTTTTGGGGGGCTCCAAAATCACTGTAGATGGTGACTGCAGCCATAAAATTAAAAGACATTTACTCCTTGGAAGAAAAGTTATGACCAACCTAGATAGTATATTCAAAAGCAGAGACATTACTTTGCCAACTAAAGTCCGTCTAGTCAAGGCTATGGTTTTTCCAGTAGTCATGTATGGATGTGAGAGTTGGACTGTGAAGAAGGCTGAGCACCGAAGAATTGATGATTTTGAACTGTGGTATTGGAGAAAACTCTTGAGAGTCCCTTGGACTGCAAGGAGATCCAACCAGTCCATTCTGAAGGAGATCAACCCTGGGATTTCTTTGGAAGGAATGATGCTAAAGCTGAAACTCTAGTACTTTAGCCACTTCATGCAAAGAGTTGACTCATTGGAAAAGAATTTGATGCTGGGAGGGATTGGGGGCAGGAGAAGAAGGGGACAACAGAGGATGAGATGGCTGAATGGCATCAGTGACTTGATGGGCGTGAGTCTGAGTGAACTCCGGGGGAGTTGATAATGGACAGGGAGGCCTTGAGTGCTGCGATTCATGGGGTCGCAAAGAGTTGGAGATGACTGAGCGACTGAACTGAACTGAACTGAAGGAGAGGCAATGGCACCCCACTCCAGTACTCTTGCTTGGAAAACCCCATGGACGGAGGAGCCTAGTAGGCTGCAGTCTATGGGGTCGCTAAAAGTCAGACACAACTGAACCACTTTACTTTCGCTTTTCACTTTCATGCATTGGAGAAGGCAATGGCAACCCACTCCAGTGTTTTTGCCTGGGGAATCCAAGGGACGGGGGAGCCTAGTGGGCTGCCATCTCTGGGGTCGCACAGAGTTGGACACGATTGAAGCGATTTAGCAGTAGCAGCAGCAGCAAGGAGGGGCAAAGACCAGATTTGGGGCTGATTATTTGAGGAGGTATATATGAGGCTCATGGTAATTGAGAGCCTGAATTTGTAAAGGGGTGAACCACAAAAGTATGTGGGAGAGTTCCTCATTATATGTTAGGCTGTGCATGATCAGAACAAGCATACAAGCCTAGAGGAGTAGCTGCTGCTATAGATATGAGAACTAAATATAAACTGTTGTGTTTGCACAGGACAAAGGATGTTAAAATTTTGTCCCTTGCAGTGTGCAGACATTGCTATGCATCCAACTGAGACCAAAAAGATTATATGTAGAAGCCAAAAAAACAAAAACAAAAACAGAAATCAATGAAATTTTCAAAAATAAAAGAGAAATTGAACTAAAATTCAGTTCCTAGCAAACATTAATCAAATTGATAAACCCCCATCAAGACTGACTTTAAAATTTAAAAAAAAAAAGTTAATGAGACAGTTTTATACCCCCTGCTTTTTCCCTTCACGATCTGTCTCATTAATGGAGAAGGAAATCTGGAGGTAGGACTTTCCTTAATGGCTTATGACTTCTTAAGATATTTCCCCATGGACTAAAAGTGCAAAATTAGAAAAAAAATTCTAATAAGGCTCTGAACTTCTCTGGCATCATACATCTAGATCACTCTTCTACATCATCCCTTGTGGACCTCATAGTTCCCCTGCAAAGAAAGAAGAGCAGATTTCCATCTAACAGAAGCTAGCGGAGGTTCAGAGACTCTTGTTTCATGGACAACTTCAAACATCTGAAAAAATACTGAGGCAGAACAAGGACCACATTTTAACTGTTTTCTTTTTTTTTTTTTTTTTTTAAGTCAGAAAAGTAGTACTGAAGACTTTTCCCCACCATCTACTTGTGATTATTCTTGGCCAAGAATGATTTTGTTTCTTTGAAGATAATTTGCTTATTATTAAGGGAAGAATATTTCCATTACTTTAAGCAATCAACATGCACCAATAAACAGGGCCCTTTGTCTCAGCAAGTTCTTTGTCTTTTTAATTTCAAATTAAATCAAATATAGAAGCAAATTTTAGGGGTTGCTTAACTTAAATGAAATGTAAACATATATGAAACTAAAGAAAATTAAAACTCCATCTAGATTCCTTTATTTCAATGAGTTCATTAGTCAACAGAAATGAATGAAACTATAACAAGGTAACATGAGTCACTAAAAAAATAACATATCAATCATTTTTAATTAGCATACTTTTTGTAACCTTAAATAGTTTCCTTCCTGTTTCAAAGGAGTCCTTTCAGTTACTTTATAATTTTTGTTTTGAATTCAAGTGATAAGGATTTTGATTACAGTTTGTTTTTCAGTTTTTCTTCCCTGTTTTAAGAGTAAAGGAAAGGAGAAAGGGAGGGTTATGTTTCTCACCAAAGATAAACACTCAGTAGAAAGGAGGTTAGAACGTTTGGCTTTGATTCTGAGATATTCATTCCTGGAAGTGCTTAGTATATCTAGAAGATACTAATCCCTCATCATCTCTAATTCCCCCTTTCTCTAGTTCTTATTTCAAAGCACATGCTGGAGTCAGATTGCATGGGTTCAGATCATTACCAGCTGTACAACCTTGAGCAAATCACTTAACCCATGTGGGCTTTATGTTTTTGCCTTTATAGATGGGTTGCTCTGAAGACTAAATGAGTTAATATATGTAAAGTTCTTAGGAGAGTATACAGCTTGGTAAGTATTTGCTACTGATACTATTGCTATTAATCAACTTCTTTGCAAATTTCTCCTCTTATCCTGATACCACTTTAATTCAGAGAGGCCTCTGGGTAAATAATTAAAGCCTTGGGTTTGGCATCAGAAAATTTAGATTTGAATTTTGGCCATACTACTCATCCACTGTGTGATCTTACTTTACTTTTCTGAATTTAGTTTCATTACCTTTGAACTGAAGATAGATTTTGTTTCTGTCTTGGAGGGATTTCATCTACTTTCTTCACTCCAGGCTATCCCTTGACTCTGTTTAACCTTATTCTAAACAGTCATTCAGACTCAAAAGTTAACTCCAGTGTACAACTGTCTCAATATCTCTTTTTTTTCTGAGTATTCATAGCCCTATCTCAATCTCTCTCTCCTCTTATCTTGGTTTACAGCTGCTTATGAAGTTAACATGCTTCTTTTCTGCTAATCTACAAGCCGTTTGAGGGAACAACTCAAGTCACTATTGCTGATCAAGTTGACTTGGTCCCACAAGACATAGGCAGCATATAAAAGGTCCTGGGTGCTGCCATAGAAATTCATTGACCTCAAGTGACCTTAAAAAAGAAGACATATGCCATAACACCTTGTGTCACTTCCTAACCTGCTTGTTCTGATCAAAACTGTATCCATGGCAAGAACAACCTTCCGCAAGTATTTCACCTAATACTGAATTTCAAGATCACTTTTCATTTTAGTTTCTTTGTGTGTGTGTGTGTGTGTGTGTGTGTTTTTTTTTTTTTTACCATGAATATCCCCTCCTTCATATTCAAATCCACTAGAAGAAGTTTGCTAATTTCTTCCTTGGACCTTCCCATTCATCCATCCAATAATTGATTGCCACTCTCCTATAATGCAAAAGACTGTACCAGATGATAAAAATATAAAAATAATATCAATAGCACACCTTCCTAGCCCTCCAAGAGGTACTGAGGTAATTTGGTGGTGGTGGTGGTGTTGAGTTGCTCAGTTGTGTCCCACTCTTTGCAACCCCATTGACTGCAGCACGCCATGCTTCCTTGTCCTTCACTGTCCACCAGAGTTTGTGCAAATTCATGTCCATTGAGTTGCTGATGCCATCCAAGCATCATCCTCCATTGCCCCCTTCTTCTCATGCCCTCAATCTTTTCCACCATCAGGGTGTTTTCTAGTGAGTCAGCTCTTCACATCAGGTGGCCAAAGTACTGGAGCTTCAGCTTCAACATCAGTCCTTCCAATGAACAAATTAGTGTAGAAAAAATTCAATCCAATTCATTTAAAATTGATTGAGCATATCTAGTTCCGGGGAGTGAAGAGGGGTAAAATATCCTCAAGCCTAAGGAGGAAATCAACCTTTAGAAATTCTTGCAAGTGTGACAGCTGTTGAAATGCAAATATTGGGCAGATACAGAATAAAATGCGTGTCACTGAGGACTGGGAGGCATGGAGAAGTTCCTCAGCTGCTCTGTTCTTCACTTCTCTTACTTGTTAAGTGGGATATTCGAGTATTACACAGTGTTGCTTTGACACCAAGCAAGATCATGTGGATAAAGAACTTACTTCTTATATGGAAACTGTTTTTAGAATTCTTATGCTGATATGGTTCTTGTAGAATGACTGTGAAAAGCAAACGGAATAATGGATGAAGCATCCAGCACATAGCAGATGTTGAATATTTGCTAGGTTTCCTCTTTTTTTTTCCAGTAACTCATTTGGTCAGTGTAGTTGCCATATTATAGCTCCCAAAGGGGATCCTTTGGGAGTTCCTTGACCACCTTATCATTTTCTCTCTCTCCAGGTTTCTGCAGGCAGCAGTTCAGTCCTGCTGTCTTCTCACACTCCTGCACTATCGTGAAACATTTGATGGACTAGTCCTTATCACAGAGTAAGACAAGACTATTATTTCAACTCCTGGCAAGTCAAGTACCACAATAGAGTTCTCTGTGGCCCACACTTACTGGACTGCATCCACACATTGGTTCCCTGAGAGGTAGATTAAGATGTGATCAGCAACCGGTCACATTGCATCCATCAGTGTCTTCAAAATAAAAGTTACAAAAGGAAACAGAAACTCACCCAAGGAATGGAAATTGGGAGGTGTGTGGCTCTAAATTTCTTTTAAACCAAACACAATCTGCCTGTTCAAGTATTCATTTTTTTTTGTTCATCATATATAATAATTTATTCATCATACATTAACTGAGGATGCACTATAGGCTTAGATTTGTACTTAGTGATGAAGAATTAGAGATGGAGAAGGCACTATCTTAGCTTTCAAGGACCTCAAAATCTAGTAGAAAAGACTATCAAAGAAATATTAAAACTCTCTTAAGTGTTATATGAGAAAAAAATACAAGTTGGAATTCTCTCTGGCCATGTGAGGAAAGGTTTTATTAAAGATGTGACATTTGTTTCTTGCTTTGGAGATTGAGTAGGAGAGGAACCTGTTTCATTTAATAAATATTTATTGGACAACTGGCAATATATATTGACAACGTGTTGAATTTTGAGCTACAAACATTAACATGACATTGTCTGAACTCTCAAAGGAGCTCACAGTCTAGTAGCTGATCATGTCATAATTTCTAGAAAGAGAGGAATTCAGAGCTGTTGGAAGTGAGGTTGACACCTGATTCAAGGTGTTCTATACTCCAGGCTAAGGTACTTAGAGGAGAATTTGGACGTTAGCTTTTCTAGAAAACAGACAACCATAAAGGTGTTTTAAAGTAGGAATCAAAGCTGTGGTTTTTCCAATATTCATGCATGAATGTGAGGTGGACCATAAAGAAGGCTGAGCACTGAAGAATTGATGCTTTCAAACTGTGGTGCTGGAGAAGACTCTTGAGAGTCCCTTGAACAATAAAGAGATCAGACCAGTCAATTCTAAGGGAAATCAACCTTGAATATTCATTGGAAGGACTGATGCTGAAGCTCCAATACTTTGGCCACCTGATGCAAAGAGCTGACTCACTGGAAAAGACCCTGTCGCTGGGGAAAATTGAGGGCAAGAGGAGAAGGGGGTGACAGAGAATGAGATGGTTGGATAGTAACTGACTCAGTGGAAATGAGTTTGAGCAAACTCAGGGAGATAATGTTGGACAGAGAAGCTGGCATGCTGCATGCAGTTCATGGGTTCACAAAGAGTTGGATAAGACTTAGCAACTGAACAACAACAAAGATGAATACGTGCTGCTATTCCTATTCCCAAATGAGAAAAGGGTGATCTAGAACAGCATCTTTAAGTGGCGTTCATGAACCAGCAACACAGCATTAAGTGGAGCTGCTTAGCAATGCAGATTCCCAGGTCTGGCTCAGAGCTACTGAATCAGGATCTTCCTGTGAACAAGATCCCCAGTGAACACACAATTCTTCAGCCTGTTAAAGTCTGAGAAACACTTGCCTATGAATTCAAGCAACATACTCGTGGCCACATAGCTGATCAATGGTCAGACACTGATCTCCTGACTTTCCATTTCAATGCTCCTTTCCCTTTCAAGCCCATTCTTCAAGTATTTCTATAACCACTTAACAATGACGAAGTGGGGCAGGACTTCTAGTTTCCCCTCCCTCAGTGCTTGAAGAGGGAGATCAGGTCCCTCTGTCTGATGCGGAATCCTATCCTGGCCAAAAGAGTGTTTGGCAAAAATATTTAGTATCCTGAGATGCCTCCATATCACTGGTTGTTTCAATTCCAATTCCTGCATTGTCCCAACAGATATTTTGTACTAAAAAAAAAAAAAGTCTATCTTTAAAGCAAATAATAAGATACTAGTTTTGAAGGAATTTAACTTATCCTGATGAGCAGATATGTCCTTCAGGAACCACTCCAAGTCCAAGGTTTTGCACGTGGCAGGAGAGAGGACGATAATGACAGTGTCCTGGGCTTGCATGCGGCAGCAAGAGGGCAGTGACAGAAGCACCAGGTCTGGGGCAGAACCGCATCTGTGAAGCAAGGATGTCTTTGGCAGAGGCAGGCGAGGCTCTCTCATGAGTCTCAGGGTGCTTGAGAATGGCTGGGGACACAGGGCTNGCTTGCATGCGGCAGCAAGAGGGCAGTGACAGAAGCACCAGGACAGGGGCAGAACCGCATCTGTGAAGCAAGGACGTCTTTGGCAGAGGCAGGCGAGGCTCTCTCACGAGTCTCAGGGTGCTTGAGAATGGCTGGGGACACAGGGCTTAGGAAAAATGGTTGCCATGAGCTGTTTTCCTACCATCCCTCTAAATGTTGGCAAGTTAAGTAAGTCTTGGAATTTCTGTTCAGGATAAGCTTCCTTACATATGTTGATACTCCAGAACCGAACCGTGCATTCTGTTTTACACAGAATTAAAAACAAAACACTTTTCTTAAGGCTCCTGTTTAAATTTAGAGCTAGTTTATAAGGATGTCCCTCTCCTCAGTGAACCATGCCTCCCAGGATTCATGTGTTTGCATAGTTCCCTCCCTTTAGATCCAGCTTGGCACCATGTCTCATTCTTGACCAGTAGGATCCAACAGGAGTGTTGCTCTGTGATTCTGAGACTTGCAGCTTCTGCTGGTAGTTTTTGGAATGTCTTCTCTTATGAAGCTTTGTACATTTCCACTTAACGTTAACCACATTCCTATGAATGAGTGAATTAAGTACAAAAGAGACAACATCCTAGAGCCATGTATTACAATGAGGAGCAAAACAGATAAGACTCAGAGAGGTCATAGCTGACGCCCTCTACACCATCACTGCTAGGCATCCTCTTTTACTTCCTTGTAGTGTCATCTCATGAAGTTTTGACAGGACCTTAAAACCCATACCTTAACCTGTACATAGCCAGCTAGAATTCTCCCTCACCTTGGATTTTTCACCTTCTAGTACACTTACCATTTTGCTACTCATCACCAAATTAATCACCCTATAACGCGATCGAGTCTGGTCTACTGTCACGAGACCAATGTGATGCATTCGATGAGTCTACAGTCTTCGCTGGTAACAGGTGAAGGCAGAAGGTGTTGATTGACTAAGAACCACTGGAATTTGTTGAGACTGCCAGTGAGTTTAGGACAGTAGGCATCATTCAGCATAAGAACTAAAAGCATAAGAACAAAAAGAACATCATTCAGCAAAAGAATTAAGAACTAAAAACTAAAAAGAGTGCACAATGTCTAGATTTGATATAACAGAGAAGTTCCAGTGGTGAGTAGGTCCAGATCCAGAGGATAGCGAAGAAGCATATGGATGGAGTCAAATGGAACCAATGTCACTGAAATTTGGGAAGTTTAAGAGATGACAGGATGTCGTGTGGGTTAGCCACTAATAAATATGTCTCTGTTAAAAAAAAAAAGTACCCCATAGGAAAATAAGACTTGGGGTGTAGAGTAAAATTATGAGTCAAGTTCCAGGCATCTCTGATGAGTGTGGCAAAATGACCAGGAAGACACTGGATAAGCCTGGAAGATATCCTAGATGACAGAGTAAAATTAGCTTTGGAGGAGGGTGAGGAAGTCGCAGGGCTTCCCCGGAGAAGTAATGATTAGGGAGAAGCTCTATGAAACTAGAAGGATTTGAATCTCTTTACACTCAGGGCTGGGATGTTTGCCCACTAGATGCAAAGACCTGGATTGGGATGAAGAAGGATAAAGCAGCCTTCAATCAGAGATGTCCTTGAGACAGAACAACCTGAGGGGATAATTTCCTCAGAATCAGACCCTACAGAGCAGTGCTTATGGTAGACTTTATTTTCCCCACAGAAAACAGTTTTTGTTTTCTTTTTTTACTGACATTTTCTTTTTATTATTGTTATTTTTTATTTTTTTAACTGTGCCATACAGCACGTGGAATCTTAGTTCCCCAACCAGGGATCAAACCTGGGCCCCTTGCATTGGAAGCTCAGAATCTTAACAATAAGACTCCCAGGGAAGTCACTCACTGCACACCTTCTTGATCACGTTATGGGAATTTAGTTTCACAATCAAGAATCTTTGAGGGAAAAGAAAGTAATTTTTTCTATTGCTGAAACATGTTTCTTTGTAGTTTTAATAGCTAGTTATTACTATGATGGCTACCTTGTGATTTTTCTTGTTGTCCTACCTCCTGTCAATTTTGCTGACATTTGTGTCTTCAATATCTCCATCATTAGAAGGCAAAATATAAAAATGAAAGAGTGGAGTAACAATGTTGCTATGTGTTGTCTATTTCTTGATCTATTCCTTTCAGATCTCTTGTCTAATTTGATTTTTGTAATAAGCCTGAAACCTTACCGGCACAAGTCACTGGGTGAGATTTTTGAAACAGACTATCCCAACCCCAGAAATGATGCTGCAGTACCTCTGCAGTAAGGCCAAGGAATTTGCATTTCTAACAACTTTCCAGGTGATGTTCATGTTGCCAGTCCAGGAACCCCACTTTGAGAATCACCGGTATATATAATTCAGGGGACATGCCAGCAAATCTAATTACATGGCCTTAGGAAAGGTACTTAAACTCTTTGACTCTGTTTCTTTATCAGTAATAGAGGAATATAAACAATGACTTCCTCTGGATATAGTTGCAATGGTTAAGGGATTAATGCATGTGGAATCTCTTTGTTAACCAAAGGTTATAAAATATTAGTTTGACTCCCTCTATTTTAAAGTGGGAAATTCAAGAGGAAAATTTGATTACTTTTAAAATTGTGAATTATGATGTGTTAATTGATAGGGGTGGGAAAAGGGCACTGAAATTAGATCCCAATTGTATCACTCTAAATTCAATGATATTTTCCATAATCCTTTAACAAACACATAGGCTGAAGAGAAACAGCTCATATGAAAATATTTGACTCCGCTACTGCTCTATCATTTATTTATTTACTGTTTATACTTCCCCAAATAACTGAAGACTTCCACATTTTTAATCACTAACATATTCTCCTTATGGAAACTCAGGATTTATATAGTCAACTACCTTCCTGATTCAACTGGATACACTTAACTATTTCACATAGACCTTAAAAAAATTAGACAAATTCAAACTATTATTTTTCCCCACTTCCCCACCTAGACTCCCCCATCTCAGTGATACCACTCTCTTCCTAAGTGCCCAAACTGAACAGTTTCCTTTTCCACATCTCTCATTTAACCATTAGTCAGAAAGTGTCTACCACCATCTTATCTCCCCTAAAATAGTACAATAGTCTTTCAAATGGTATTTCTGCTTGTAGTCATTGGAGCAGCCAGGGTTATGTTTTAAAGAGGTGATGTTGGATGATGTTCCTCTCTTTAACAAAATTCAAAAGCTTCTCATTAAAGTCAGCATAGAAGCCACACTTTTTCCAAGGTCATCAAGCTTTGCCTGCCTGTGCACCAGCTCTTTGCTGGACCACTCTGCCTTCCTGCTTACCACCGATTCATCATTTTGCAATTTTTCTCTGTTTGTCATAAAGCATTATTTTTTTACTGTTTTTTAAGTATAATATTTGATAAGTATAGAAGAATAAATGGCAAATATATGTTAATAAATAATAAATACAAACAAATCCACTACATTATTTAAGAAATAGACCATTTGCTCTTTCTTTACATTTCTCCTCATCCAAATTGCTCATCCCCACACCATCACCACTCTCAGACTTTTCATAATTGTATATAATATCACTGCTAAAAATAGTGTTATCNAAATAATAAATACAAACAAATCCACTACATTATTTAAGAAATAGACCATTTGCTCTTTCTTTACATTTCTCCTCATCCAAATTGCTCATCCCCACACCATCACCACTCTCAGACTTTTCATAATTGTATATAATATCACTGCTAAAAATAGTGTTATCATATCTATATCCATATCTATGTTGTTTGCTTGATTTTAAGCTTTATAAAAATGGTGCCATGTGGTAAGCAATCTTCAGCAATTTGCTTTTTACCTTATACTTTATGTCCCCAAAATATATCCATTTTGTTGCAATCACTGTCAGTCTCTCATTTCATCTGCAGATAATATTCCACTGAGCAAGTATACTGTAGCTTATTATACAGAAACTCATTTTGTTGTTGATGGACATTTGGGTTGTTTCTACTTTGTATGAACAATGCTCCTATAAGCTTTTGTTTTTAAAGATTTCTCTGGTGCATATAGGTAAGGATCAATGTTTAGAATTGTAAAAGTTGTATTATGAAGAAAGCAAAAGTTCTTTACACAATGGTGCCAAATTGTTTTCCAAATGGTTCTGTCAACATGTATTCCCAGAGCAGCATAGGAATTCTCTTTAAACCCCATTTATTTCAAGCTGGCGTATATTTGAATTCTTAATTTTTACCAGGTTAGTAGGTACAAATTAGTACCTCAGTTTAGTCACAAATTATATTTCCCTTTAATGATAAGATTGACAAGATTGGGCATAATTTGTGTGTATCTTAAAAAAATAAGACACGATATTCGCCCTCTTAGCAAAATTTTAAGTGTACAGCATAGTAGTGTTAATTATACAGACTTATTGAACTGTAGTGTTGGAGAAGGCTCTTGAGAGTCCCTTGGACTGCAAGGAGATCCAATCAGTCCATTCTGAAGGAGATCAGCTCTGGGATTTCTTTGGAAGGAATGGCGCTAAAGCTTAAACTCCAATACTTTGGCCACCTTGTGTGAAGAGTTGACTCACTGGAAAAGACCCTGATGATGGTAGGGATTGGAGGCAGGAGGAAAAGGGGACGACAGAGGATGAGATGGCTGGATGGCATCATCAACTCAATGGACGTGAATCTGCGCGAACTCGGGGAGTTGGTGATGGACAGGGAGGCCTGGCCTGCTGTGATTCATGGGGTCGCAAAGAGTCGGACACGACTGAGTGACTAAACTGATTATACAGTAGATCTCTAGAATGATTCCATCTTTCATGAATGAAAGCCTGTATCCATGAAACAGCAACTTTCCATTTTCCTTTCCATATAGCCCTGGCACCAACCAGTCTGCTATCTGCCTCTATAAGTGGAATCATGCGATATCTGTCCTTCTGTGACTTATTTTGTTTAGTGTAGTGTCTAAAATGTTTATCCATGTTATCATGTATTTCAGGATTCCCTTCATTTTTAAAGCCAAGTAATATTCCATTGAATACATATGCCACATTTTCTCTAACAATTCATCCAGTGATGAACATCTTGGCTATTGTAAATAGTACTGTAATGAACAGAGCACTGTGAATATATCTTCAAGATGTTGATTTCGATTCTTTCAAATAGATTATCAGAAGTGGAACTGCTATCTCATATGGTAGGTCTATTCTCAATTTGTTTTTGTGGGGGTTGAGGAGGTTCCTTACAGTTTTCCATAGCAGATACACCAATTTGCCTTCCCTTGAGCAGTGTATAAAGATTCTAATTTCTCCACATTTTCACCAAGTTCTGTTGTATTTTTTTAAAATAATAGTCCTCATGAAAGATGTGATATGATATCTTATTGTGGTTCTCATTTTCATTGCCTTAATGATTAGTGACAATAAGAATCTTTTTTATGTATCAATTGGCTATTTGTATACTTCTTTTGAAAAAAATGTCTATTCATGTCCTTAGCCAAGTTTTAAACTAAGCTATTGGTAATTTTGCTATCTAGTTCCAGGAGTTCCTTATATATTGTGGTAATTGACTTCTTATTACATATAAAATTTGTATATGTTCTCTCCCATTCCACAGGTTGCCTTTTTGCTCTGTTAGTTAGATATGCAGTTTTCTCAACACCATTTGTTGAAGATTCTATCCTTTCTTAATTTTGCAGTTTGATACTCTTGTTGAAGATCATTTGACTATATAGGTGAGTTTATTTCTGAGTTCTCTATTCTGCTTCACTAATCAATATGCCTGTCTTTATCCAGTATGGGATCATCAACTCAATGGGCATGAACTTGAGTGAATTCTAGGAGACAGTGAAGGACAGGGAAGCCTGGCATGCTGAAGTCCATGGGCTTGCAAAAAGTTGGACTGAACAACACTACTGCTTTAATTACTGTAGGCTTTGGTTTTAATTACTGATATGCTTTGATGTCAGGAAGTATGAGGCCTCCAACTTTGTTCTTCTTTCCTCAAGACTCTTGTGGCTATTTGGGGTCATTTGTGATACCATGTGAATTTCGAGTTTTTTTAAATTTTCTAAACAATATGCCAATGGTATTTTGATAAATATTGCATTGAGTCAACAAATTACATGGTGTAGTATGCATGTCTTATCAATATTAAGTCTCCAATCTATGAACACAGGGTGCTTTCCATTTATCTGTATCTTAATTTCTTTCAGCAGCATTTTGTAGCTTTCAGTATACAACTGTTTTATTTGTTTATTCCTAATTTTTTTTAATTATTATTTTGGTTCCATTGTAAACAAGATTACTTTCTTAATTTCCTTTCAAGATTGCTCACTGTTAGGTTATAGAGTGAAACTGACTTTTGTATGTTGATTTTGTAGCCCATGACCTTGTTTCCATCTACTTTTTAATTCCTTTATTAGTTCCAATAGCTATTTTGTGGAACTTAAGGGCTTGCTACATATAAAATGATGTCATCTGAAACAAAATAATTTTACTTCTTATTTTCTGATTTGGATGCTTTTTATTTCTTTTTTCTTGTCTAATTGGTTGGTAAGGACTTCCAGTACTATTTTGCATGGGTGTGGTTGAGAGTAGACATACTTGCCTCCTGATTTAGAGAAAAAGCTTTTAGCTTTTCAACCCTGAGTATGTTAACTATAGTTGTTTTTTTTTTTTTAATATATTGACTTTGTTGTATTAGTATGTCTGCATTATTTTCTTCCTTCTGCTAAATTTGGGCTTAGTTTGTTCTTTTTTCTAGTTTGTTGAGGTGTAAAATTTGTTTGAGATTTCCTTAAAAAAAAAAAAAAACCACACACAAAACTGTTGGAGTATAGTGGCTTTACAATATTGTCTTAGTTTCTACCGTACAGCAAAGTGGATCTGCTATAGGTATACATATATCCCTTCCTTTTTGTATTTCCTTCCCATTTAGGTCAATTTAGAGCACTGAGTAGAGATCCCTGTGCTATACAGTAGGTTCTCATTAGGTATCTATTTTGTACATGGTATCAGTAGTGTGTATACATCAATCCCAATCTCCCAATTCATCCCAGATCTTTCTTTTTTTTTTTTTTAATGTTGATGTTTACCACTGTTAAGTTTCTTCTTAGTCTTGCTTTAGCTACATTGCATAGCTCTTGGTATGTTATATACACATTTTATTTACATCAAGATATTTTCTTTTGTTTCTTCTTTGACTCATTGGTTTTTGAAGAGTATGTTGTTTAATTCACACATATTTGTGAGTTTTCCAGTTTTCCTTCTGATTCAGTAGCTTCATTTCAATGTAGTCTGAAGAGATCTATGGTATGATATCAATCTTCATAAAGGCTTTGTAAAGACTTGCTTTGTGTCCTAACAAGTCATCTACACTGGAGAATATTCTCTGTGTGCTTGAGATGAACACATATTTGATGCTGTTGGGTAAATATCCTGCATATGTCTGTTAGGTCCATTTTTATCTCTAGTTTTATTCAAGTTCTCTGTTCCCTTACTTATCTCAGTCTCAGTGTTGCATCCATTATTAAATGTTGGGTATTGAAATCTCTTATTATTTATATGTTGCTGTAAATTTTCCCTTAGGTTCTGTCAATGTTTGCCTTATGTATTTGAATGCTCTGATGTTGAGTACATATATATTCGTAAATGTTAAATCTTCCTGGTGAATTAACCCTTTTATTCATTGTATAGTAATGTCCTTCTTTATCTCTTGTGACTAGCTTTGATTTAAAAATCTACTTTATCTGATATCAGTATGAACACTGCTGCTTTCATATGATTACCATTATTACTATTTAGGTGTAATATCATTTTACATCCTTTCACTTTTAGTCTACGCATCTTTGGTAATATGAAGTTATTCTCTTGTAGATGGCTAGATATCATAGAGTTGGATTTTGATTGAACAGTTTAATTGATTTACATTTCAAGTGACAGCTGATAGGAAATAACTTGCTCTTGTCCTTCTGTTTACTACTACCTCTCTGTCCTGCAGCGTTTTTGTCCTAATTTTCCTCTGCTGATATCTTCCTACGTGCTTTGTTGATTTTTTGTAGTGGTATGCTTTTATTCTCTTCTCATTTTCTTTTCTGAATCTTCTACAGTTATTTTCTTTGTGGTTATTTTGGGACTTAACATAAAACATCTCATAACAATCTATTTTAAGTTGATAACAAATTATGTACAAAACTTTACTTTTTATTGCTCCTCTTCCCACACTTTATTTTATTGATATCACAAACTTCATTTTTATATTTTATATCCATTAACATTTTAATAGTTATTGTTTTATATTTGTGTTTTAACTTCTATGCCTGAATTAAAAGTGATTTATACACTTACATTGCAGTGGCTTCTGTAGTTGTTTATATATTCACCTTTCTCAGTAAGCTTTATATTTTCAAATGGTTTTTGTGCTGCTGAGTAGTGTCTTTTCATTTAAACTGGACAGACTCCCATTAACATTTCTTGTAAAGCGGGTCTAGTGTTGATGAAATCCTTCAGCTTTTGTTTTTCTGGAAAAAGACAATTTCTCCTTTATTTTTTAAGGGAATTTTGCCAGGTTAAGTGCTCTTGGTTGGCAGTTTTGTTTTTTCTTTCCTAGTACATTGAATATATCATCCTACTTCCTTCTGAAACACAAGGTTTCTGCTGAGAAATGTACTGTCTTATCAAGGTTCCACTGTATATAACAAATTACTTTTTTGTATTTTCCTTTAGAATCTATCTTTGTTTTGAATTTTGACAATTGATTATAATGTGCCTCAGTGTGGTCTTAANATAAGAATCTTTTTTATGTATCAATTGGCTATTTGTATACTTCTTTTGAAAAAAATGTCTATTCATGTCCTTAGCCAAGTTTTAAACTAAGCTATTGGTAATTTTGCTATCTAGTTCCAGGAGTTCCTTATATATTGTGGTAATTGACTTCTTATTAGATATAAAATTTGTATATGTTCTCTCCCATTCCACAGGTTGCCTTTTTGCTCTGTTAGTTAGATATGCAGTTTTCTCAACACCATTTGTTGAAGATTCTATCCTTTCTTAATTTTGCAGTTTGATACTCTTGTTGAAGATCATTTGACTATATAGGTGAGTTTATTTCTGAGTTCTCTATTCTGCTTCACTAATCAATATGCCTGTCTTTATCCAGTATGGGATCATCAACTCAATGAGCATGAACTTGAGTGAATTCTAGGAGACAGTGAAGGACAGGGAAGCCTGGCATGCTGAAGTCCATGGGCTTGCAAAAAGTTGGACTGAACAACACTACTGCTTTAATTACTGTAGGCTTTGGTTTTAATTACTGATATGCTTTGATGTCAGGAAGTATGAGGCCTCCAACTTTGTTCTTCTTTCCTCAAGACTCTTGTGGCTATTTGGGGTCATTTGTGATACCATGTGAATTTCGAGTTTTTTTAAATTTTCTAAACAATATGCCAATGGTATTTTGATAAATATTGCATTGAGTCAACAAATTACATGGTGTAGTATGCATGTCTTATCAATATTAAGTCTCCAATCTATGAACACAGGGTGCTTTCCATTTATCCGTATCTTAATTTCTTTCAGCAGCATTTTGTAGCTTTCAGTATACAACTGTTTTATTTGTTTATTCCTAATTTTTTTTAATTATTATTTTGGTTCCATTGTAAACAAGATTACTTTCTTAATTTCCTTTCAAGATTGCTCACTGTTAGGTTATAGAGTGAAACTGACTTTTGTATGTTGATTTTGTAGCCCATGACCTTGTTTCCATCTACTTTTTAATTCCTTTATTAGTTCCAATAGCTATTTTGTGGAACTTAAGGGCTTGCTACATATAAAATGATGTCATCTGAAACAAAATAATTTTACTTCTTATTTTCTGATTTGGATGCTTTTTATTTCTTTTTTCTTGTCTAATTGGTTGGTAAGGACTTCCAGTACTATTTTGCATGGGTGTGGTTGAGAGTAGACATACTTGCCTCCTGATTTAGAGAAAAAGCTTTTAGCTTTTCAACCCTGAGTATGTTAACTATAGTTGTTTTTTTTTTTTTAATATATTGACTTTGTTGTATTAGTATGTCTGCATTATTTTCTTCCTTCTGCTAAATTTGGGCTTAGTTTGTTCTTTTTTCTAGTTTGTTGAGGTGTAAAATTTGTTTGAGATTTCCTTAAAAAAAAAAAAAACACACACACAAAACTGTTGGAGTATAGTGGCTTTACAATATTGTCTTAGTTTCTACCGTACAGCAAAGTGGATCTGCTATAGGTATACATATATCCCTTCCTTTTTGTATTTCCTTCCCATTTAGGTCAATTTAGAGCACTGAGTAGAGATCCCTGTGCTATACAGTAGGTTCTCATTAGGTATCTATTTTGTACATGGTATCAGTAGTGTGTATACATCAATCCCAATCTCCCAATTCATCCCAGATCTTTCTTTTTTTTTTTTTTAATGTTGATGTTTACCACTGTTAAGTTTCTTCTTAGTCTTGCTTTAGCTACATTGCATAGCTCTTGGTATGTTATATACACATTTTATTTACATCAAGATATTTTCTTTTGTTTCTTCTTTGACTCATTGGTTTTTGAAGAGTATGTTGTTTAATTCACACATATTTGTGAGTTTTCCAGTTTTCCTTCTGATTCAGTAGCTTCATTTCAATGTAGTCTGAAGAGATCTATGGTATGATATCAATCTTCATAAAGGCTTTGTAAAGACTTGCTTTGTGTCCTAACAAGTCATCTACACTGGAGAATATTCTCTGTGTGCTTGAGATGAACACATATTTGATGCTGTTGGGTAAATATCCTGCATATGTCTGTTAGGTCCATTTTTATCTCTAGTTTTATTCAAGTTCTCTGTTCCCTTACTTATCTCAGTCTCAGTGTTGCATCCATTATTAAATGTTGGGTATTGAAATCTCTTATTATTTATATGTTGCTGTAAATTTTCCCTTAGGTTCTGTCAATGTTTGCCTTATGTATTTGAATGCTCTGATGTTGAGTACATATATATTCGTAAATGTTAAATCTTCCTGGTGAATTAACCCTTTTATTCATTGTATAGTAATGTCCTTCTTTATCTCTTGTGACTAGCTTTGATTTAAAAATCTACTTTATCTGATATCAGTATGAACACTGCTGCTTTCATATGATTACCATTATTACTATTTAGGTGTAATATCATTTTACATCCTTTCACTTTTAGTCTACGCATCTTTGGTAATATGAAGTTATTCTCTTGTAGATGGCTAGATATCATAGAGTTGGATTTTGATTGAACAGTTTAATTGATTTACATTTCAAGTGACAGCTGATAGGAAATAACTTGCTCTTGTCCTTCTGTTTACTACTACCTCTCTGTCCTGCAGCGTTTTTGTCCTAATTTTCCTCTGCTGATATCTTCCTACGTGCTTTGTTGATTTTTTGTAGTGGTATGCTTTTATTCTCTTCTCATTTTCTTTTCTGAATCTTCTACAGTTATTTTCTTTGTGGTTATTTTGGGACTTAACATAAAACATCTCATAACAATCTATTTTAAGTTGATAACAAATTATGTACAAAACTTTACTTTTTATTGCTCCTCTTCCCACACTTTATTTTATTGATATCACAAACTTCATTTTTATATTTTATATCCATTAACATTTTAATAGTTATTGTTTTATATTTGTGTTTTAACTTCTATGCCTGAATTAAAAGTGATTTATACACTTACATTGCAGTGGCTTCTGTAGTTGTTTATATATTCACCTTTCTCAGTAAGCTTTATATTTTCAAATGGTTTTTGTGCTGCTGAGTAGTGTCTTTTCATTTAAACTGGACAGACTCCCATTAACATTTCTTGTAAAGCGGGTCTAGTGTTGATGAAATCCTTCAGCTTTTGTTTTTCTGGAAAAAGACAATTTCTCCTTTATTTTTTAAGGGAATTTTGCCAGGTTAAGTGCTCTTGGTTGGCAGTTTTGTTTTTTCTTTCCTAGTACATTGAATATATCATCCTACTTCCTTCTGAAACACAAGGTTTCTGCTGAGAAATGTACTGTCTTATCAAGGTTCCACTGTATATAACAAATTACTTTTTTGTATTTTCCTTTAGAATCTATCTTTGTTTTGAATTTTGACAATTGATTATAATGTGCCTCAGTGTGGTCTTAACTTTAGTTCATCTGATTTGAAGTTATCTGGGCCTTTGAAATCTGGATATCTATTACCTCCCCTCAATTTGGAAAGTTTAACCATAATTTCTTAAAATAATTTTGCTCTCCCTTCTCTCCCTCTTTTCCTTCTATAAATCCCATAGTGCCTATTCTTTTCTTTCTTGAACATTTACTTGTGTCCGACTCTGTGTGACCCTGTGAACTGTAGCCCACCAGGCTCCCCTGTCCACAGAAGGGGACAATAATACTGGAGTGGGTTACCATTCCATTTTCCAGGGGATACTCCCACTTCAGGGGTTGAACCTGGGTCTCCTGCCTTGCAGGCAGACTCCTTACCATCTGAGACACCAGGGAAGCCCTCAGAATGCCTATCCTGGCTCATTTTATGATATCCTCTAAGTCTCTTAGGTTTTCTTCACTATTTTTCTTTCTTCTTTTTTTAAATTCTCTCACTGGATATTTTCAAATAACCTATCTTTGGATTAGCTGATCCCTTCTTTCCCTTGATCAAGTCTGTGGTTAAACACATTAAGCAAATTTTAGAATTCAGCTAGTGCTTTCTTCAGTTCCAAAATTTCTGTTTGGTTCCTTTTTACAGTTTCCAACTCTGTTGATAATATCATTTTGTTTGCATGTCATTTTCTTGAATTTACTGAGCATCTTTATGATGACTATTTTGAACTTTTTGTCAGATAATTCGCAGTCCTCTGCTTCTTTAGAGTTGATTTTCAGAGATGTTTTTTCTCTGATTGGCCATATTTCCCTGTTTCTTAATGTGCTTCATACTGTGTGCTTGTATTTTTGCATTTGAAAAAAAAAAAGTTATCTCTTCAATCTTTATAGATTGGTTTCTTAGAGAAGAAAAGCTTTGCCAATCAGCCCAGCTAGATATTCTGGGGACTACTCAAACATTTTCTTTGGGTTTATGCTAAATTCCCAATTAGAGGAATTTGCCAGTTTCCTCTTATTCTCTCTGGTGTCTGTTTTTGCAGTACTGCAGGTTCTCTGAAACTGCCCAGAACCTGCCAGCTCTGATTTTCAGAGGCCTCCAAGCTTCTAGTGTATGCTGGGCTTAGTCTCCACTCTGAGTCAAGTGAGACAGAAACAAGACAACCCACACAGAACACTGAATACATACTCCACTCTTCTTTTTTCCCCCTCCCACAAAGGAGAGGCCACCAAGTTACATCAGTTTCTGTCCACTACAGGTCCTCTGGAGCAGCAGTAACTGCCCAGTTCTCTTTTTCTCTCATGGGCCTCCAAGCATCTAGTTTCCATCAGTGCTCCAAGACAGGTGAGAAAGAAATTAGTCCTACAGCCAGTTTTCTGAAAATCTAAAACATTGGACAAATGCTTCAATATTTTCCCTTCCCAGGGAGATACTTGGAGTTGGGTGTTTTCTTCTACACTGAACTTAGGGGAGGGATAATGGCAAGTGAATGCCATTAATTTTTCTACAGACTTATCCAGCTAGCTTTAATCTTGCCTGGGGTACAGATAATCTTAACTGTTTTTTGTTTTTGTTTTGATTTCTCATAAATGGAACTGATCTAGGTATTGTTGAATTAATGTCTTTTTCAGAGGAAAGATGGTCTAGGGCTTTCTATTCTGCCATCACGGTGTCCATGGTTAAGACTTTTTTAGTAATGTTATTCAGCCTCAGTGTTCCTACTTTAGCAAAATGCTTATTTATTTCTTTTTCCAGTTCATTTAATATATTGGAACCTCTATTTTGTCATCTATTAAATGCATAAGAAACTTTTTATTTTTCATACAAGGATTCTATATAACTGAAAAACAGTTCCTGAACATCCATCTTTGGACAAATGGCTAGTTAGCAGTGTCAAAATTGGAGGAAGATGGAAGTGAGAAAGAGGTAAGATTCACTCTCAACCCTAATGTCCCTCTAACAGCGGAAGTAAGGACTAATATGACAAGAATTTATCTATATTTAAAACTGCTTGTGTTGTTTTCTTATAGCTAGCAAAGTCTAAGCCTCATAGCTCTATATAAATGCAAATTGTACTTAGGTTGAGACTACTATCAATACTATTGAGAAAGTAGTATTAACTGCAGTGCTTGCAGAAATCAGACTGGAGGGGTTACTGAAGATGTGTTCTAAGGACCCTATGTACATGGAACAACAGAGTGGTTCCAAATAGGAAAAGGAGTGCATCAAGGCTGTATATTNATGGATGTGAAAGTTGGACTGTGAAGAAGGCTGAGTGCCGAAGAATTGATGCTTTTGAACTGTGGTGCTGGAGAAGACTCTTGAGAGTCCCTTGGACTAAAAGGAGATCCAACCAGTCCATTCTGAAGGAGATCAACCCTGGGATTTCTTTGGAAGGAATGATGCTAAAGCTGAAACTCCAGTACTTTGGCCACCTCATGCGAAGAGTTGACTCATTGGAAAAGACTGATGCTAGGAGGGATTGGGGGCAGGAGGAGAAGGGGACGACCGAGGATGAGATGGCTGGATGGCATCAGTGACTTCATGGGTGTGAGTCTGAGTGAACTCTGGGAGTTGGTGATGGACAGGGAGGCCTGGCGTGCTGTGATTCATGGGGTCACAAAGAGTTGGACACAACTGAGCAACTGAACTGAACAGGTGACTTTAAAAATTAAAATCAATGCGAGATATTTTTATGAATTTATAGAATCAATGAATGTATACTTCGTATTGGTAGGCATTTTATGACCATGAAATAATTAGCACCTAGTATAATTCCTGGTATGAAGTAAGTTCTCCAGAAATGTTAACTGAGGACATGTGCATGAACCGAGGCTGCCCATCCTTAGGGACAGACAGGCATGGGTTGAGGAAAATGACTGCAGTGTAAGAAAATGCTTGTAATTCTTTCATCATCCCATTATAAATCTATGCCTATTTCCTCCAGAACATCTCACAAAAGTCCCCTCAACACAGATCATGCATTTTTTTGTCTTTTCTAATCATAATTACTGTTATTACCAAAAATGACCATGTTTAAAATGAACTAGTGCATTACTGGATGTTTTGATTGTATTTGTGGCCTACTTTTCCAGTTGTTTGAAACCTCATAGCATTTCCTAATGTCAAAAAAGGGGAGGTTATCAAAGCCCATCACCCACCATAAGCAAGAAGCATTTTAGATGATGGGATCATTATTTGCATATGACAACGAACAGAATATCCTTGTACAGATGACCAAAACCACAAAACATCTTCCAGGAGTCAGCAAGAACATAGAATAATTCATTCACCTGTCACACTAACTAGGATGCTAATGATTTCTGATATGGTAGATAGGAGACTATAGTTTCTACTGTGACATTCATAAACTGCCCTTCTTAGGGCAAGTCATTTACTGTGAAAAGGACGTGTGGTGGCTATGGGTCTTAGGGAGCCCAATTCTCTTTTTTCTACCTCCTTTCAATGACAGATTTGTTTACCAGGCCACAGAGATGGGCACACAACCCAGTCTGAGTCAATCATAGAATGTCCCATCTCACAGCCACAGTGACCTTTGGGCCTGGACATTTTTTATGCAAGAGCAGGCAAAGAGAAGTCTATTACATCGCTTGGCTGGCAGGCTGAATGAATGTGATTACAGCCTCCTGTAATGTCCCCTGTGAAAAGAGGGAGAGAGGAAGCATGCCAGGGGAGCTGGGCCTGCCTCTCCCCTAGACTTTCCCAGATGGAGTCCTCTGCTTTCATGCAGCTCATCTTCAGATTCTATGAACCACCTACATTCCCTTCTGTAAATCTCTTTTGCTTGATCTCTTTGGAGTTGACTTTCTGCTACTTTCAGTGGAAAGAGTCCCGCTTAATACTCTGTGGATCCTGCCAGGCCTTGCCAGCCTTCGGCATCTGCTCTTGCTCTTCTTCTTCTTTGGAATGTTCTCTCCAGAAGCTCCATGACTCTTTCCCTCTCTTCCTTCAAGTTGGATTAAAGGCCACCTTCTCAGTGAGGCCTCCCCTGGCTGTTCTTTCTGAACTATGCTCACACTTTACCATACTTCCCTTATATCATGTGCTTTACTGAATGACTTTTTGATTGTCTCTCTCTTCACTCAGAATGTAGGTAGGGATGTTTGACTGTTTCAGCCACTGCATAAGCCTGGAGCCTAAAAAGACATACAGATAGAAATCGTGGGGTTTTCCTTTAGTGATTCAGTAGTAAAGAATCTACCTGCCGATGTAGGAGACATGGGTTCTATCCCTGGCCCCAGGAATATCCTCTGGAGAAGGAAATGGCAACTGACTCCAGTATTCTTGCCTGAAAAATCCGCTTGGATAGAGGAGATGGGCAAGCTACAGTCCATGGAGTCGCAGAGTTGGACATGACTTTGAGACTGAACAACAAATAAATATCAAAGATTAATAAATATTCATTAAAAAAGTGGAAAAATGAATATCAAATATTTACTGTGTGCCAGGCACTGTACTCGGAGCTTGACAAGTGGAATTTTGTGTAACTCATTTATTCTTTGCCATTTTTTGGTAAAGCGGATCTCATGGAAGTGACACATCACTTTGACTATCAAGTTATGAAGACTCACCTCCTTGAGGACAGGGGCTATGTCTGCCTTTTCAGTACTGATCCCCACTGCCTATTTTAGTGCCTGGAATCTGGAATATATGCAACTGTATCCCAAATCTATGAATATGAAATATAACATATCTTAAACTTAGCTGTGCTTCCCTTGAGTCATGGGTCTTCTATAACCTCATGAACATGGCATGGAATAGGATATGACTGACAGGGTTTCCCTTTTAGGGTTGGCCACTGGACAGCTTTGAGCAAAATGGAGCCCTTGTTCTTAGCCATGAAGTTGGACCGACTCCCCCATCTGCCTGTCTTGCTCTTGTTTCTTTTCTCCCCCATTCTTAAATCATATTATCGTGCCCTTGTAAGCCACCTTGAATCTTTTCTGGAACAAGGCGGAGAATAAGTTAATTAATTCACAGATTCATTTAATTCTCAGAGCAACACAGTGAGGTAGGTATTAGCTCCCTCATTATATGGGAAAGGAAACTGAGCCTCAGAGATATTAAGCAATTCATTCAAGGTCACAAAACACGTAAGTGTCAGGAATTATCTCCAAGACAATGTATCTCCACAGCAGATGCTCCCTCGCCTTTCTTAAGACCTGTGATGTCTCAGGGCAGCTTTGAGCTGAGGGCTAGTGGAAATTATATTGGGCAAGAGGATAGAGCCTGGGTGTCAATTCCAAGCTTTTCTGTTTTCAAGTCAGTTTGGGGTGTTACCTATCTTCTAAATCTCAGTTTCCCCATTATTCAATGGGACTAGTCACATCTCTCTCCTCTACACTCAAAGTTCCATCTGAGCACCTTCCCTGAAGAAGGAGGTGCGTCTAGAGATACTGGTCAGACTTCCAGAACAGAGATCCCGATTAAGAATGGGCACACCGACTTCCCTAGTGGCCCCGTGATTAAGAATCTGTCTGCCATTGTAGAGGACACAGGTTCAACCCCGAGTCTGGGAAGATTCCACAAGCTATGGGGCAAAAAGCCCGTGTACCACAACTTCTGAAACCCCAGGCCTAGAGCCCATGAACCACAAGAGAAGTCACTGCAAACCAGAACCCCATGAGCCACAATGAGAGAAAGCCTAGATACAGCAGTGAACACCCAGCACAGTCAAAAGTGAAAAATAATAAAATATTTTTAGAAGTTAAATAAAAAAGAATCGGCAAGCCATGTCTATAGGACAGCAGTCTTATGCTCACCATCATTTGATATTCTCAACAGGTAAAGCTGGATCATGGTTACGAGACTTGTCTGACATGATTTTAATACTGTTCTGTGCCTGAGGCATAAAAATACAGTGACTCATAAATTTGGGAAGCTTTGGGTATAATGGACAGAGAAAAGGTTTTGGGCTGAGACATAATGTGAGTAAAGCCCCAATCTGTCTGCTGTGCTCTGTGATTTTGACCTACCGAATTCACCTTTCTGAATGTGACCTCTTCACTGAACAACAACAACATAAATCAAGATATACAGGAAAATCAGTCACAATATTTATCATCCATAGTTTCACATTTTGCATTCATTTGAAAATTGAAGCCTTTAATGGCCATGTACACATCATAGCTAGCCTTTTTTGGTCATATGCTTTTTCTTCTGAAGTTTCTTGCCCAAAGATCACATTATTCTCAAGACCCCTCAGTAGTTGGCCAGTTTCTTGCAGAAACAAGATACTTCAAAACGTTTAACTTGTGGAAGGTGTTATAGATATTCTTTCTCCAAACATAAATTCCGAGGGAGCTTCTATGTGACTGAGACTAAAGCTTGCATCCCACACATATTTTATGTATTCATTCATTCCACAAGCTTGCTGAAAGTCTGCCCTGTGCCAGTCACCAGGCTTGACATGAAAAAAATTAACTAAGTTTTGCTCCGAGGCTGATATTCTAATGGGGGACAAGGCAAGTCTACAAGAAAAAGTATTACTGGTGGCATAATGAGAGGTTTCCCCGGAAGCTCAGATGGTAAAGATTCTGCCCGCAATGCGGGAGACCTGGGTTCAGTTCCTGGATCAGGGAGTTCCTGGGTAATGAGGGGATAGAGGTCTTCTAGCGCACAGAGACGACACAGTTGAAGGGTGCAACCCTTTAGCACCACAGTGACTCAGTGCATGGGTGAGCCTGCTTCTGACTTTGGACTCCAGAGAGCATTAATGTCTGTGTTTGGGATCTCTTGATCTTCCAGAAGTTTCTGCCAAAGGTTTTTCTCATCCTCTTACCATTGCCCTCAGAATAAATCCATATAATTCATTTGGTCTTGGAGTTTTTCAATACTTAATGGTCCTAATTGTCTTGTTATCTGCTTCTTTGCAACAGTAAAGCCTTTTAATATTTTGTTTTCTCCCTGGGGATGACAAATTATGTCTTCATAGAATCCTTACTGTCTCTCTTTTGCATTAAAGGGAAAAGGAGGTAGAGGCATTGCCCCATGCCACAGATGCCCCCAGATGTGCCCACCCTATACTATGCACATTCCCACAACTAGATGGCTAGACTCTTAGGACTGGTCCTCAATTTCAGCTGTGGAGTCTGAGATATGGAGAGGGGGACGATCTCAGCTGAGGGTCTCCTGACTTCTGCTTCTTACCACACAAGCCCGTTTTCTCTGAATCTCCATGGCTCAACACAAGGGCTCTCTCCAACCACTATGTCTAATATATTCTGTGGTCCTCACCCTGCCTAATTCACTCTTTCCCTATGACTTCTTACTGAGCATGTAGAGGACACGAAGCAGTGTGGCAGACCTGGGTTCGATCACTGGGTCGGGAAGATCCCCTGGAAAAGGAAATGGCAACCCACTCCAATATTCTTGCCTGGAGAATCTCATGGACGGAAGAGCTTGGTGGGCTACAGTCCACGGGTCGCAAAGAGCTGGACGCGACTGAGCGAGTTCACTTTAGATCACAAAGCTACCTCTGGAACTTGCTGGAATAATGCTGTTGCAATGGAAAATTTTAAAGAAACCACATGTAGAGGCCAATGAAATCTCTTTGGACTAACAAATAAATCTGAGTTCTCAAAAGAAGGCAGCACATCATTTGCAGAACAGAGACACCATGGAGCCTGCCACTCCCACCCAGGCTGTCTGCTGAGTCTCAGATTCACAAGTTCAAGTGCGAGCTGAGCAATCTCACCTTCCCTCTCTCCATTAGAAGTAGCACTATCCACCCACTTGACCGAACTGGAAGCACTCTAGATATTTGACTTTCCCCAGTATTGAATTTGTTTTCAAATGTGGGTAATATAATCTTTAATCATCTTTATTCTAATTGATAGTCACCCCTAGTTAGAAGAGATCTGTAGCATGCCCAAGTTTACACAGAACTAAGAAAAATGAGGAATCACCCCAAGGTTTAGCCTGTTTTCTCTCCCTAGGTCATGCAGAAAAAGAAATTACTAGGGTCTAGCAGGGCACCCCACTCCAGTACTCTTGCCTGGAAAATCCCACGGATGGAGGAGCCTGGTAGGCTGCAGTCCATGGGGTCACTAAGAGTCGGGCACAACTGAGCGACTTCACTTTCACTTT
>SJYV01013534.1:356088-424672 GCA_006410875.1 Neotragus pygmaeus | reverse complement strand
TTTTTTTTTTTTTTTTTTTTACCATTAGTGGCATCTGGGAAGACCAAAAAGTAGGACAGACTGCTAATAAAGGCAGCAAAGAAACTAAACAGGAAAAACAAACAAACAAAATCACATTATTTTGCATTGCAAATTCAGAGTCAAACAAGATTCCTGATGTCACACAAATGGTGGCAGAATACACTTGCTGGGAAGGAGAAAAAAAATTGCTTCAGTCACTAATGACAAATCAAATCCAGAGGAAACTCAGAGGTCCCTTCCTTTTGGGCATGCTGCAGGCCTCAGTTCCCATTCAAACGCTGTGGCTTTCTCTTCGGCTGTTTCTCCTGAGTGGTCTTTTTCGCTTCAGCAAGCCTGGACTTAGGAAACCTGGATTTTAAACCTAGCTTTTCAATTAGCAGTCTGTGTGACCTCAAATCATACACCACTCTGAAACTGTCTGCTTATCTATAAAGTGGTCATTCTAGCTCCTTCCTACTCATCTCTCAATACTGTCTTGAGAGTCAAGAGGGAAACAATAGGTGTAATAGTTAAAAGCACGGATTCTATAGCAAGGCTGCCTGGGTTTGAATCTCTGCTTCACCAAAGGTATAGCCTTGAGCAAGTGACATACATTCTCTGGCCTCAATTTCTTTATCTGTACATTGGGGATGAGGCTTCCCCAGTGACTCAGATAGTAAAGAATCTGTCTGCAATGTGGGAGACCTGGGTTCTATTCCTGGGTCAGGCAGACCCCCTGGAGACGGCAATGGCTACCCACTCCAGTTTTCTTGCCTGGAGAATTCCATGCACAGAGGAGCCTGGTGGGCTACAGTCCACAGCGTTGCAAGAGTTGGACATGACTGAGCAACTAACACTTTCACTTCACTTTGTTAAGGGAAGCACACTGATTGAAACCGCCCACCCTGGCCAGGCACCATAGTAACCATTTGCATGAGTTGTTTTATGACAGGAGATCCTGATAAGAAATAACAGAACTAATAAGCTACCACCAACCAGAAGAGTTCGGGAAAGGTCGAAAGGAGACACCGTGTCTCCATCCACTTCCCAGAATCCCTCTTGCTAGCATCCATCTTGGCTGAGTGATGTGTGCGCCACCGGGAAAGACTCTGAATCAGACTGATTGGCCAAAGGCCACCCGGAAACTAATCCCATCACCATAAAACCTGAGACTGCGAGCCACGCAGCAGAACAGTTCTCCTGGGTTCCCTTCCCCTACTGCTCTCCACCCGGGTGCCCTTTCCCAATAAAATCTCTTGCTTTGTCAGCACATGTGTCTCCTTGGACAATTCATTTCTGAGGGTTAGACAAGAGCCCAATTTTGGGCCCTGGAAGGGGTCTGCCTTCCTGCAACAATTTTTTATAGTACCTATACCATTGAGTTGTTTTGAGGATTGCCTGAGTTACTATAGGTAAATTGCTTAGAACAGTACCTGACACTTAACATCAATGTGTTAAATATTATTTACAGAAATTTAAAGCTGTTACAAGCCTTGTCAAACATGAGACAGTGAGGAGAGGAAAAAAAGGAGACATTTCTCAAATCAGTGATCTTTGACATCTGCCAGTATCACTAAACTCTTCAGTATCATCAGTTGATCAAAGAATGAATTCCAGAGAGAGGAAGAAAGGAGAAAAACAGAAAATGTGAAAAATACGAGATTAAAAAAAAAAAGTTACTTAGAAAATGTTCCATAAGAATTGGCACCTGGCAGACTCTTATTAATCTTCTCAAACCCATCTCAGGCTTCACTTTCTGAAGGTAGCTTTGTTAAAGGGGAAAAAAAGAAAAGATAAGGAAAAATAAAAAGATGAATTAAGCTATGACATCAAACTGTCTGGGATTATGACCTCAGCTATGCCATTTACAGGCTATACCAAAAAATTTAACCTAACTCTGAGACCTCTTACTCTTCCATAAAATGAGGATGATGACAAATATTTAGCTCATAGGTTTTCACAAGGAGGAAATGAAGTCACTAATAAGGCATTTAGAACACTGTTGAGCACTTTTCGCACAATGACAGCCAGTAGATGTTATACCTGAATCCTGAAAGATGCCAGTGTTCATAGTGTACAGGTAAACAGTTAAAAGTTTCAGTATAATGAGCCTCAGGGGAAAAAAAAAATCAGCCTCAGAGAGTAGAGCTCAAGGGTATTAAGTTATTTGCTCAGAACCTATAGCTCACAAGAAGCAGAGATGGGATTCTAATCCAGCCTTTTCTGCTTCTCAAGACCATGCTCCACAGCCTCCCAAATGAATCACCAAGTGTAAATCGCATTCATTCTGCTGTAAAGAAGATCACTTAACATCCCAAAATAGGGCTTTTGCATCCATTTAAAAAATGGCAGCATTTTACAAAAGCCTTGGTTGTTATTTTAAAGCCAAATTTGAACAGCTAATAAAAATTAGAGTAACTATGGCTTAGTAAATGCTGAGTATTTGACATACGTCATATCATCAGCATCATTGTCATCGTTTATTTTATTGACTGTTAGTGTCTGATGCTGTGCCTAATGTTTTCTGTCTGTGTTTCTCAAATTTTATTCAGTAGGAATCACTTGGTGCTCTTGCAAAAATGCAGATTCTGATTCAGTAAGTCTGGGGATAGCCTGAGAGTCTACATTTACAATCAGCTTTGATGCAATTGCCATGCTTTTGTAAATTTATTAAGGGGAGAAACATTTTACAGCATTTTAAAAGTAATCCTTACATTAATGCTGTTACAATAATTTTAGAGAAACTATTGTGTTCACTTTACTGAAGAAAAGACTGTGGCTCAAATAGTCTGTGCTCCCTGGCTTGGGATTTACTGACAAGGAGACAGACCCAGAATTCAATCTGCCATCTCTCTCAGTCTAATGTCCTTTCAGATCTTCCCTCAAACACATGGTAGAGTATATATAATCTGCTTCATGATTTAGCACTTTCAGGTTTTCACATTTATTTTAGAAAGAAAATGCTTTCCATTAGCCAAATGTTCATATGTATTAAAAAAAAAACTTAATAGGATATTAAAAGATGATATCTACCCTTGATCTCTATAAAACCAATCTAGTGGGAAGGCAAAGAAATAAACAAGCACTTAAAATATAATATAATAATAATCACTGCAGGCAACGGTATAGGAAATCAAGACTTCAATACAGTCTCATGGGAGTTCCAACTGGTACAGTCTTTCTGGTGGGCAATGCAGTAATACATCAAAATTTAACATATATGTATAGATTTACATGGCAATTTCACTTCTAAGCATTTGTTTTAGAAAGACAGACAGGGAAAGAAATGTATATGTATACATACACATATATATGGTTTTTCTTGTGATCATGTATGGATTTGAGAGTTGGACTGTGAAGAAAGCTGAGTGCCAAAGAATTGATGCTTTTGAACTATGGTGTAGGAGAAGACTCCTGAGAGTCCCTTGGACTGCAAGGAGATCCAACCAGTCCATTCTGAAGGAGATCAGCCCTGGGATTTCTTTGGAAGGAATGATGCTGGGGCTGAAACTCCAGTACTTTGGCCACCTCATGGGAAGAGCTGACTCACTGGAAAAGATTCTGTTGCTGGGAGGGATTGGGGGCAGGAGGAGAAGGGGACGACAGAGGATGAGATGGCTGGATGGCATCAGTGACTCGATGTATGTGAGTCTGAGTGAACTCTGGGAGTTGGTGATGGACAGGAAGGCCTGGCGTGCTGCAATTCATGGGGTCGCAAAGAGTCAGACACGACTGAGTGACTGAACTGAACTGACATATATATATACATATATATATATATGTTCACTGCAGCATTATTTAAGTAACAATTAAATAACTGAATTTAATATTCACTGAAATGATTATCAGGGGGTGAGATAAAGGTAATGGCTTTCCCTTTTTTCTTTATGTAGTTATATCTAAACATTTTCCAAGTGGACATACTGTTTGCGTAACTGGCAATAACTACAAGGATATTATCATGGTGGAACTTAACATCCACTCTCAGAAATAATAGATTAAACGGTGTTCAGAAGGTCACTGTGAGTGAGAAGTGGGCACTCCTTTCTCTGTTGGACCAGGTTTGGAAAACTCTGTAGAGAGTTGATCTCCCAGGCATAGTTAGAAATCTGAGTAGTATTTCCTTAGAGGTGAAAAAAGGAAAAAAAAAAAAAAGGCATCTGAAATTAGAGGGGCAATTTAGGCAAATCTTTGTGACTTGGTGACACCAAAATGAATAGATCCTGGTCCTATCTGCCCTCAAGGAGCTCCCAACCAATGTCAGAAGATAATGCAAATATAAGACAATCAACTACCCAAAGAAGACAATGTAGGTGCTAAAAGGGGCGATGACGGTTTGGACAAGAGCTTTTCTGAGTGAGAGCATTTAGTTATTTCTACAGGGGTTCGGGGTTTCCCCAGGTGGCTCAGTGGTAAAGAATCTGTCTGCCTATGCAAGAGGCATGACTTTGATCCCTGAGTTGGGGCAACTTCCTGGAGGAGGAAACAGCAACCCACTCCAGTATTCTTGCCTGGGAAATCCCAGGAAGAGGATCCAAGCGGGCTACAGTTAGTGGGGTTGCAAACAGTAGGACATGTTTGAACAACTGAACAACAATAACACAGGTGTCTAAAATTTTCCTTAATCCCAACATATTTTCAGGCTTCCCTGGTGGCTCAGATGGTAAAGAATCAGCTTGCAGTGCGAGAGACCAGGGTTCAACCCCTGGGTTGGGAGGGTCCCCTGGAGGAGGGCACAGCAACCCACTCCAGTATTCTTGCCTGGAGAATCCCCATGGACAGAGGAGCCTGGGGTCGCAAAGAGTCAGACATGACTGAGTGGCTAAGCATATAGCAGAGCACAACACAGGACACATTTCATCATAAGAGTGACACAGAAGGGCAAGAATTCATGAGGAAATTGGAGGCTGAGTGTGAGGTCGAGGGAAAAGACACCGCACCCTGCAGTTCCACGCCCTGCAGTTTCAGGAGGAACCGCCACAGGACCCCCCCCACGCCCCCCCCACCTGAGCTCGAGAGAAGCAGGAAACTGTGGCAAAAAGAGGCTGATTCACAAAGGCAGCAGATCCCAGCCAAAGGTTACGTGGCCCACCAATCAGAAGTCGACACGCTCGCCTAGCTGTACTCCCTATAAAATATCTGCTGACATACCCTCTTTGCAGGCTTCTCTTCCTTGTCCTCTTCAGAAGCTCTGCCCGGGAGCGACCACCCAATAAAGCTTGCCTTCTATCTCACAGAGTTGTCGGTGTGTTCGCGGCGCCATTAATCTTACACTGAGCATGTCAGTTTCCCCTTGAGAACTCCTGGCAGAGAAAGGCTCTTTGGAAGGGAATGCTTGAGGGACACTGAGTAAGCAAGGTTGATGAAAAACTACTTGGTTTGTAGAAGTTTGAGATCTTAGGCTGAGTGAAAGGTTCATATCAGGTCACTCTCTAAGACTAGATCCCTCTCCAAGAGTGGCTATGAATAATGAAAATGATATCCCAAATTGTCGACCACTTGTATTCTAGTGTGCAAATGTTGTAACACAAAAGTAATATGAGTAGAAATGTTAAAAAAAAAAAACCTCTCATCTTCCACCAGTTTAACTTCATACACTTTGTATTGATTATTAAGTCTTTGTCCATAAGCATATATCTTATTTGATAGTAACAATATGGGCCTACCTTGTGGTTCAGTGGTTAAGAATCTGCCTTGCAATGCAAGGGACATGAGCTCGATCCCTGGTCTAGGAAGATGCCACATGCCACGGAACAAATAACCCAAGAGTCACAACTACTGAGATCGTGCTGGAGAGCTGCCACTACTGGGCCCACACACTGCAACCACTAAAGCCTAGAGCCTGTGCTCAGTGATAACAGCAGCCACCACAATGAGAAGCCTGCCCACCACAACGAAGAATGGCCCCCACTCGCGCAGCTAGAGAAAGCCCATGTGCCCCACAAAGACCCACCATGGCTAAAAGCATAGTGATAGTGTATGTAGGCACTCTGTTCATTGATTATTTGATTGATCTTTGTTATTTCATATGTGCATATGTCCCTCTGTAAATACATAGTCCAGAATTGAAATTTGAATGATTGCATTAACTCATCTATTGAATTGATGTACCATAATTTATTTACCCAGTGTGAGACAGTTAAACTGCAAAGAGTAATGTGGTTTATCGGGTGGGACAAATAATTCATCTAGAGTTTTCCACAAGTTGTTCCAAAAAACCCAAATGAATTTTTCAGTTCAGTTCAGTCGCTCAGTTGTGTCTGACTCTTTGAGACCCTATAGACTATAGCACGCCATAGGCAACCCAATATAGACTTCTTTTTATACTTCCCCCATTTTTAATAATGAATTACCCAGAAACAAACTGTGGAGTCAAGAACTATAAATCATCATTTTGTCTCTCAAAAAGGTCAAATTTCCATGATCACTTACCACATGTTTATATGGAGTTTCATGATAATGTCACTATTACCCAGTACTGTTTTGGGATTTTTTTTAAATTTAATTTTAAAGAATGCAAAATTACGACTTGTCGGGTGTGATTTTTTAAGGTCTTCAATTGCAGTTGTGAAGTTCATTTTGTGTTAGTGTAGAGGTTATGAGAATTTACTGGGTTCCAGGCTTCTGTATGGTGGCATGCTTAGACAAATGTTTATTTATATGTATCGACACAATGGGGATGATAATAGAACTTGTCTTGTTGGACTGTTGTGAGGATTAAATAAATTAATACATATAAAGCACCCAGAAGGATGCCTGGTACATGATAATCACTGAATTTATGGTATATATTATTATCATTGCTGTTTTCTGGAGGATAAGTAGTGGTTTTCTATCAATAGACATAGAGGAGTAGGATTTCTGTTTCTTATTATGAGGATTGATGCTGCTGATCATTTGGGCTATAGTTCCATAATTTATTTATATATATGCTTTTTGAATAAATATTATTTCTATATTTACATAGTACTGTGTTAATTATTATTCAGGTCATGTAGCTAGCTACCTATTAATGGATAATTTCAAGGAGGTACTTTGTCTCTTTTTGTCTCCATTTCTTCTAGCAACAAATACAAGAATGGACA
Source organism: Neotragus pygmaeus (assembly GCA_006410875.1). Lineage (NCBI taxonomy): Eukaryota > Metazoa > Chordata > Mammalia > Artiodactyla > Bovidae > Neotragus > Neotragus pygmaeus. Next base: position 417,587 of record SJYV01013534.1, on the reverse strand, counting down.
TAACTTACACGACTTTTGTGAGGATTTGAAATAATGTCCATAATTAAACAGAAACAATTTAATCCTCTTAGAAGCTAATGTAGGAAATACCTCAGGAAGAGGGCCTCCTTTGTTCAAAAATTGCCATAATAAGCCCACTGAGCCCACTTGAGGTGGGCTTCAACGCTTTAATGAAATAAAAGAAACCATTTTTTCATGAGATAAGGGAGAAAATTGTTTCTGAGAAGGAGAAGGAAGAGGAGAGTGATGGAGGAAGCAGGAAAAAATACAACAAAGGCTTTGAGGTGACATCCTTATCACCCTGTGATATTCCACAAGCTCCCTAAAGATCCTTTACTCACAAAATGCCCACACAGGGTCCACCTTATCCCTAGACCAGAGTGTGCCATGACCCCCAGTTTGCGGAAGGACTTGGAATCTGCTATTGTCATCACTGTCCACCAGCCTCGATAAGCAAACATCATGAGCTGCGTTTCACTTGCAAAGGCACCTGAACAAGGATGCTTACATTCACAGGAGATGACAGATGTCCATTTCCGGTCCTGGCTGCTCTTGGGCTCATCCTCTTTCAAGACTTGGAAACTCTGGACTTGCTGCTTCTTGCCTTGCCATCTCCCAGCCCTCCCCTGCCAGCAGGTCCCCACCTGGACAACTCCAAGTCTTCCTCCAAAACAAGCTCTGATACCCCTCCTCTAGGAAGTCTCCTTGCCTTCCCTCTGGCCTCTTTTACATTTATTTCCTGAGAAAATGATTACAGTGGGTTTAAAAAAAAAATCCTATACTCACAAAATATATGGAGTGAGTTCATTTTATGGGGAAGGACTGAGCTTGACATGGGACAAGCTAAGATGGCATGTAAAGATGGATTTCTCCCCATTTAGGTTTTTGTCGGGACTTCCCTGGCAGTCCAGTGGTTAGGACCCTGTACTTCCATTGTGGGGGGTATGGGTTTGATCTTTGGTCAGGGAACTACGACCCCGCATACAGCACAGCTTAAAAAAACAAAAAACAAAAAAAGGCTTTGGTCATCTTTAGAGAGATATTAAGGTTCAGGGAGGCCTCCATTAGCACTGGGATTACATGAGTTTAAGTATTCAGTGCATAAGACTTGCTCAGTAAATTGTAGCACAATTTTTAACAATATAAACATTTTTATTATGTTTTACAGTTGACTAAGCATTTCCATACACATCATCTCATTTAATCTTATTTAATCTTCGCAACAATTTCCTTTGGCATATTTGGGGAAATACTTTTCTCAATCTGTTGTTTTCCTTTTTATTTCAGTTATATTTTCATTGTGTGTACATCTTAAAATCATAGGCAGTTGAATATGTCAATCTTTTCTTTGTGATCTCCTTTATTTCAAATCTTAGAAAGCCATCCATCCTCCAACAAACTATATGTACTCATTGTATCTTCCACTCATCACCTGATGCTTTTTAAAATATCTTTTGAAAACTCCCCACTGTGCATTCATGAATGGAGAAGGCAATGGCACCCCACTCCAGTACTCTTGCCTGGAAACTCCCATGGATGGAGGAGCCTGGAAGGCTGCAGTCCATGGTGTCACTGAGTCAGACACGACTGAGCGACTTCGCTTTCACTTTTCACTTTCATGCACTGGAGAAGGAAATGGCAACCCACTCCAGTGTTCTTGCCTGGAGGATCCCAGGGATGACGGAGCCCAATGGGCTGCCATCTGTGGGGTCGCACAGACTCGGACACGACTGAAGCAACTTAGCAGCAGCAGCAGCAGTGCATTCATGAAAGAAATAGGAAAGATCAAGAGATTAACATTTAGTGTACCTCTACACAATTTTACAATAACTAGGTGATTTACAAGTCATAGATACGGAATGGCTACAGTGACTTTGCAAGTTAGGTTTTATTGTACCCATTTTATAGGAAATAATGCCAAAATACACTGAGCCCTCAGTTTCTGCAAGGTTTTCCTTCAAGCACCTTGCTATCCATCTTCCATAGACGCCCTCTCACAGAAGTATGGCCATCATCCTTGGTTCACATACAAGGAAAAATTAAGGTAAAGAGCAGTTAAATCACTGAGCTGAAGTCACATCACAGTAGAGCAGAGTGGATATTGACACCCTGCCAGGCTAATGCTGCAGCTATATGCTGAGCCAACATCTAACAAAGACCCTACAGCTCAGAGAGTTTTAAGTCAGTCACACAACTATTAGGTGAGTCTCCTAATGGTCCAGTCCATGTTCTTTTAACAACTATACTGTCTACATCAGTCTGCCTCAGACTGAATTGTCAAAATGGCAATGTCATCAGCAGACAGATACCTGTTAATTGCACTCACCTTTTCGAGATCATAGATAAACTAATCTATGAGACAAGAGTGAGCAATATGCTCAGAAAAACAGGAACTTCAGTGAGTGCTAATATGCTTCTCAGTACTATCTCCACCAAGGGGTTTATATGCCTGGTAAAAATTAAATGGCTATGTGATAAATTGACCATGAGATAAAGCAATTTTCAAGGGAATAGTGAGGGTAGGAACAAAAATGATTAAGAAAATGGGACTAACTGGGTGAGACAAGATTAAAGAAGTTAACTGTGTATAGCTGAGCTTGGTGAAGGCAACAGGGAAAATGAAACACCAATACATCCATGCTTAGAAAGGTGCAAGGTCTTTCCAAGGGGTGGCAGGACAAGAATGGTTTTGTATAATTTAGGCAACACCTAAGTCAAAGAACAAATTAGAAGAAAAAGAAGTAAAATCAAAGTTTAAAAGAACTGATATTACAACAAGGCCCTATAAAATTTCCACATACTAGCAAGGTAATGTGCAAAATTCTTCAATCTGGGTTTCAACAGTATGCGAACTGAGGAATTCCTGAAGTTCAAGCTAGATTTAGAAAAGGTAGAGGAACCAGAAATCAAATTGCCAACATCTGCCAGATTATACAAAAAGCAAGGAAATTTTAAAAAAATTAAAAAAAAATCCACTTCTGCTTCATTAACTACCCTAAAGTCTTTGACTATATGGATCACAACAAATTGTATAAAATTTTTCAAGAGATGGGGATACTATGATACTTGCCTTCAATGCAGGACAAGAAGCAACAGTTAAAACCAGACAGGGACTGGTTCAAAATTGGGAAACTGGGAAAGGAATATGTCAAGGCTGTACGTTATTACCCTGCTTATTTAACTTCTATGAAGAGTACATCATGCAAAATGCCAGGTCTGAAGACTCACAAGCTGGAATCAAGATTGTCAGGAGAAGTATCAACACCTCAGATATGCAGATAATACCACTCTAATGGCAGAAAGCGAAGAAGTAAAGATCCTTTTTATGAGGGTGAAAAAGGAGAGTGAAAAGCTGGCAGAAAACTCAACATCAAGAAAACTAAGATCATGACATCACTTCACGGCAAATAGATGGGGAAAAAAGTGGAAACCATGACAGATTTTACTTCCTTGAGCTCCAAAGTCACAGTGGATGGTGACTGCAGCCACAAAATTAAAAGACACTTGCTCCTTAGGGTAAAAACTATGACAAACCTAGACAGCATATTAAAAAGCAGAGACATCACTTACTGACAAAAGTCCACGTAGTCAAAGCTATGATTTTTCCAGTAGTCATGTATGGATGTGACAGTTGGACTATAAAGAAAGCTGAGCACCAAAGAATTGATGCTTTTGAATTGTGGTGCTGGAGAAGACTCTTGAGAGTCCCTTGGATTGCAAGGAGATCAAACCAGTCAATCTTAACAGAAATCAACCTTGAATATTCATTGGAAGGACTCATGCTGAAGCTGAATCTCCAATAATTTGGCTACTTGATTCGAAGAGCCAACTCATTGGAAAAGACTCTGATGCTGGGAAAGATTGAGGGTAGGAGGAGAAGGGGGCTACAGAAAATGAGATGGTTGGATGGAATCAGTGGACATGAGTTTGAGCAAACTCTGGGAGATAGTAAAGGACAGGGAAGCCCGGTGTGCTGCAGTCCATGGGGTCACAGTCAGACACACTAAGTGACTGAACCCAAACAACAACATAACAAATAAGAGCAGCCAAGGAAAAATGGGGAAAGTGGGAGTTTGCTGCGCTCTCCCTTCGATAGTAGGCTGAGGTCTATCAAAAGGCAGACACAGCTTCCCAAAAGCCTCCCCTGTCGCGCATATAGCTCTCTCCCCACTCCTCTGCCCTGTGTCCCCTTTGTTCTTCATTCAGCTTCTTGACCAAAGCCTAGCACATGCCTCCCTTAGGGCCGTCCCAGCTGGTCTTCCCTCTTCCTAAAATCACACTCATCACTGTCACCATCAGTATCTCCACCACCATCCTCATCATCAACATCTCCAATGCGGTCCTCTTTGACTCCTTTATCTCATTTATTTCCCAAGACTCTTTCTAATATGTTTTCTTACTGCTCCCTTTTTACAGAGGTAGAAACTAAGGCACACAAATTTTAATAGCTTACTCCATCCCAGAGAGCTTGATTGTTTTTTATTTTTTTCTCCATTACTTCAAGTCTTATTCATTCTTTCAGTCTCAACTTTTAAGATCATTTCCTGAAGGAAGACAGACTGGACCACCACATCCCCACTCTTGCACACTGTCAAAGTAGTCTTCACATAATTATCACTAATACAGTGATAGCTTTTGTTTGCTTAGTTTCTTTCCTTCAGGTTGCAAGCTCCATGGGAGGACACTCACTTATCTAAGTAAAACGCCTGGCACACTCCAGGTGCTTAACAAATATTTATTGAATGAATGGATGTGAATGAATGAATAATTAATAAAAATAATAAAAAGGATCACCTCGCTCACTCTTTGTGGTCAGATGGTTTCTATACTTAACACATATAGTAAGGTAAATGTTGCTCAGTTGTGTCCAACTCTTTGCAACCCCATGAACTGTAGCCTACAAGGTTCCTCCGTCCATGGGTTTCTCCAGACAAGAATACTGGAGTGGGGTGCCGTTGCCTTCTCCAAACATATATAGTAAGTATTATAATAAATATATACATGTATACATATCAGTTCAGTTCAGTTATTTTCACCTCTCTCCCACGTGTTTTTTCCTTATGCTTATCTAAATACTCCTTGACCTTTAGAACATACTTAAGCCATACTTTTCTAGGAGACCTTTCCAGATCTCTCTAGCCTAGAGACCTTTCCAAATCTTTTCTGATATCCTCAGCCTCACTTTAGTGCTAAATTAGATAATGCCATTGAAAGCAACATATGATATATTTTGTTTCTCTAACAACATTACTTTCTAATTGAAGCCTAGCATTCATGCATGCATGTGTCTTTTACTGGGTTGAAAAGCCAACGCATTTAAAAATACATTTAACATATAATATGTTATTTATCAATATTGCCACTCCTTCCAGAAAGGATTTGAGATAGACCATTTTAAAATGTCAAACATACATTAAGATTTCTGAAAAAGAAATAGACCTCCAGTTGTGAAAAAGAGGAAGCATCAGGTATGCTAGCCAGGAGGGTTAATATTGGGATGAACATGAAAATTGGTTCTGAGTCTCTTGATAGACAAGGAGATAAACACATGATATGTTACATAATCTCTTACTATCTGATAAAGTGCCATAGACCTGTTCTTTTTCCTTTTTCTTATACTAAATTCCATTGGAAAGGTATCCCCTGAGATGTTATACAAGGGGTCATTAGGTAAGACAATGAATAATGCTTTCAATGTATTTTACAACTAACACATATGGATTTTTCTTCTGATGTTTACTGAAGACCAAAAGAGTACTTAGAATTGAAACTACTTAAAGGTATAGATACATAATGCAGTACTTAGGTAAGCTTCCTTCAGTATTTATTTTTTCAATTGGGCTTTTGAGATAGACAATGTAAGGTGTTTTTCAGTGTCTCCACTCTGCCTATCTTATGATTTATGAAGCTCGGTTATTGGAATCATTATCAGTACATTCTCCATTCTTATACCTTTATATTCATTTGACTTACACTGGTCGGTATTAACTAGACAAATTAATATCTATTTAGTGCTTTAGCGTCCACAGAATACCTTACTCTTCATATAAAATATGTTACTATCCATTACTGAACGTGACCCTCATATGAACACCAAGAGTTATCATTACCTTCATATCTTATGTGTGAAAACTGACAGCATAAGAAAGGAACAGATACTTGAATTCAATCTATAATGCATGCATAATGTATACATTAATATGGTGGGGTGGTGATAGAGAGGTTTGGAGAGCAGATGGGGTGTCCCTTCTCGTCTAAGATGATCCATTTTGAAATCGCAGTGCCATCTAGTGGTTATTTTAGACACCAAAGCATGAGGATGTTTCAAGATGGCCCCTGGACAGTACAATCAACATTTTATGCTATCCTGACATGCGTTATTTGAGCTGAGAGCATTTCCTGCTAGTTGACAGATTCTGACCTTTCAATATGGAAAGTGTACCACATCTACCCAGAGTCAGTCAAAGCTATTGATCCTGATAAATGATTTGACCTCAGCCAGTGGTTCTCCTCCAGTTATTTAATGCTTAAGAAAGTGAGCAATGTAATCTGAAGAGGTCAAGAGCACTTGGGAAGGACTGTATTGGAAAGAAGCTGACTAGTAGGTGTGTGTGAGAGAAAAAAAACAAGATGTGTTCTTCTGTACGTTTCCCAAGAAAAAGGACACTGAAATATTGTCCCACAGATAAGATGGAGTTTGTGGATAACAATAATAACTAACACCTGATGTGGTGCCTCACATTTTAAAGGTTATAAGACCATCTGACCTACATTATTTCACGGCTTGTCTCCAAAAGTTCACAGGTGGTGTATGTTTCTCTGTGTTGGTTCACATCATTAGCTTTATTTGGAATGCTCTGCTTAGCTTATCGCCTTGCACTCCGTTTTCTTCTTATCTAGGTTTCACTGGACACTAACATCCACTTCAACCTCTTATCTTTTCCAGACTCATTTATATCATTTTTCTCCTGTTCTGTCTCATCAACAAGGCCAAGAAGACTTTGGGTACCTTAAGTTTTATTGGTCATTTGAAAGATACACCCTGTAACTGGCCTAGGTCCTGTTATCATGACTTCCAGAGCCTCACAGGTGGCTGACCCTTAATATAATTCTCCGGATCAAAGGTCAGGAATGCCCAATGACCAGTGCAGTCAGCATGAGAAGACTGAGTAATAAATGAGAATCATGTACAAGGCTGAGAGTACAGCGCCACACTATACTCTGCTAGTCCTGCTCTGTGTTGCATAGCCCAATATGGCACAGAACTGCACTAATCTTATATACATCAGTTTGGTTCAGTGCTCAGTCGTGTCTGACTTGTTGTAGCCCCATGGACTACAGCATGCCAGACTTCCCTGTTCATCACCAACTCCTGGAGTATACTCAAACTCATGTCCATTGAGTTGGTGATGCCATCCAACCATCTCATCCTCTGTCATCCCCTTCTCCTCCTGCCTTCAATCTTTCCCAGCATCAGGGTCTTGTCTAATGAGTCAGCTCTTTGTATCAGGTGGCCAAGTATTGGAGCTTCAGCATCAGTCCTTCCAATGAATACTCAGGACTGATTTCCTCTAGGATTGACTGGCTAAACTTGGACTGTAGATTGGGAATAACTGAACTTTCTATAGCTGGGATCTAACTCCACTTGTTCAAATATCATTTGCAAGATTCTGAAATTGTAAACCCTTTTCCTGTCCTATGTAATGCTGCTGATTCCTCTACCATCTTTACTGCACCAACATTTTTTTATGTATCTTAGATAATCCAAACTTGATTGACCTACCCAAGTGATGGCTGGAATGGTCTTCATGCCAATCTAAATCTATTCCTGTTAGCAGTAGCTTTGCCCTTAGAATATTTGGTCCAGGGTATTAATTTCATATATGACTCATGAATAAACACATGAAATAACAAACAAATAGAGGAGGGAATGTATGCAAAAATTATATGAGATGATGCCGTATTTTATTTTCATTCATTGTACAGACATTTAAGAGGTGCTTCTGAAATGACAACTTTTCTATAACATGTTGGGGGCAGTATTTGGATACATGTGTAGCCAGTGTTTGGACAAGTGTAACCAAATTGGTATAAAAGTATATGACTAGGATGCTGTGTGCTTCCTTCTACTTCACAGGACACAGCTCAGGCACTCAATGAGTCTGACATCCATCCACATCTATATCAGGTAGTTGGAAGGTGGCCTAGTGTAATAGAGAACTGTGAAATCAAAAGCACAGAAAAACACCAAGAGAAAAAAGCAAGCAGCCGTGGTCCCACCACAAAGTTAAACATCAATGACATTTTAGTACATCTAATTCCAAGAATGTACATAAAGCAGAAGTACATGCATGGTAATGTTAACAGAACTCTTAAGATGGGTTGGGCACTGGGTGTTATTTTTCTTTGCAAGTATCATATTATTTCACTACTGTCATAGATATGCTATACCTTCCAGAGCATCCCTTCAGAATTGAAGGACAGATTTTCTTACTACTGGGAAGCATGGCTTGTGGACAGTGCTTAGCAGTAAAGAACTGCCACCCAGGAAGCTCCCTAGGAATCCAATGGTTAGGACTCACTCAGCGGTTTCACTGAGGTTCAGTCCCTAGAGAGGGAACTAAAGATCCTGCAAGATGTGTTCAGTTCAGTTCCTCAGTTGTGTCTGACTATTTTTGATTCCATGGACTGCAGCATGTGAGGTTTCCCTGTCCATCACCAATTCCTGGAGCTTGCTCAAACTTATGTACATTGAGTTGGTGATGCCATCTAAGCATCCTATCCTCTGTCGTTCCCTTCTCCTCCTGCCTTCAATCTTTCCCAGTATCAGGTCTTTTCCAGTAAGTCAGTTCTTCGCATCAGGTGGCCAGAGTAATGGAGTTTCAGCATCAGTCCTTCCAATGAATATTCAGGACTGATTTCCTTTAGGACTGACTGGTTTGACCNGCAAAGAAGCTCAACATTGCTAATCTTCAGGGAAATGCAAATCAAAACCACACTGAGATGAGTTACTATATCACATTTATTATCCAAAAGACCACAAATAACAAATGTTGGAGAGGAGGTAGAGAAAAGTATACTTTCATACATCGTTGGCGTGAATAGTAATAAGTGCAGCCATCATGGAAAACATTATGGAGCTTGTCAAAAATACTAAAAATAGAACTACCATGTGCATACATGCTAAGTAGATTCAGTCCTGTCTGACTCTTTGCAACTCTATGGACTGTATTCCATCAGACTCCTCTGTCCATGGGATTCTCCAGGCAAGAATACTGGAGTGGGTTGCCATGCCCTCCTCCAGGGGATCTTCCTGACCCAGGGATCAAACCTGAGTCTCTTATATTTCCTGCATTGACAGGTGGATTCTTTACCACTAGTACTATCTTCGGAGAAGGCAATGGCATCCCACTCCAGTACTCTTTGCTGGAAACTCCCATGGATGGAGGAGCCTGGTAGGCTGCAATCCATGGGGTCGCTATGTCAGACACGACTGAGCGACTTCACTTTCACTTTTCACTTTCATGCATTGGAGAAGGAAATGGCAACCCACTCCAGTGTTCTTGCCTGAAGAATCCTAGGGACGACGGAGCCCAATGGGCTGCCGTCTGTGGGGTCGCACAGAGTTGGACACGACTGAAGTGACTTAGCAGCAGCAGCAGCACTACCCTGGAAGCCCAGAACTACCATATGACCCAGCAATTCCACTTCTGAGTATATATCAAAAAACAAACAAAAGACCCAAATACTAATTTAAGAATATACATACATTCTGATGTTCATAGAATCATTATTTATAATTTCCAAAATATGGAAGCAACCTAAGTGCTCACCAATGTGCTACACACACACACACACAAACAGATCACTATTCAGTCATAAAAATGGAATTTTGCCATTTGCAGCAACACGGACTTAGAACGTATTATGCAAAGTGAAATGTCAGTCAGAAAAAGACAAATGCTGTATGATATTATGTATATTTGGAATCTAAAAAATACAACAAACTAGTGAAAAAAACATAAAAGAAGCAGACTCATAGAGAACAAGCTAGTGGTTATCAAAGGGGAGAAGGAGGAAGGGAGGGGCGAATAGGGATAGGACATTAAAAGGTACAAAATATTACGCATACAATAACTAAATTACAAAGATATATTGTATAATACTGGGAGTATACCTAATATTTTATAATAACTATAAGTGGAATATAATCTTTAAATATTGTGAATCACTTTGACAATTAAGGATTTATTCTATAATTCTTTCTTTTATACTTAAAAATTTCTTAGTAAATATTAATGATATAAAGAAATAAAAATGTGAATCACTATATTGCATACCTGTAACATATATTACTGTATATCAAGTATACTTCAATAAATTTTTTAAAGAAATGAATCTAGTGATTTTAACACATAACTTGAAAATATATACTAGTGATCATTTAATATATTAAAGAAGGGAAGCAAGACTTGAATATAACCATCTGTATTATATAATACTATGATTTTCTATCCTTAAAATGGAGATCTTCATTCATATAATCCCTAAGAAAACTAGCAATGGAAAACCATAAGTCATAGTTTATTTGTAATATCTTGAAGTCATTCACAATTGAAGAAAATCAGCAGAAGAAATGCTCAGACCTTATAATTAAGTTTCTCAATGTTCTTAGGGTTGATAAATGTGTTATTGATCTACATGTGGTCATGATTTTGGTTCAAATCTGGCCCATCTTATCTAAAAAACTATTACTCATTCACTGTTATCTACTCATAGCACACAAGGATATTACTGACCTGTTTCTAAACTGCAAGTAACTATATTGTGATCTCTCTCAAGAGAACAATTTACTGAAGAACTTATGGCTATTATGATGTTACCTAAGGTCTATACTTTCACATAGATTGCAAAATATGAAGGAGAGCACTGAATTAGGAACTAGAAAGAGTTTTATTCTCTTATGTCCTATTTTTTCTGTCATTCCACACTGGGAAGGAAGTCCCTTCACTTTTCGAAGAGGGAGAGAGGAAGGAAAGAAAATTTATTATTCTTTCTTTTAAAAGGTAAATAAATACAAGAGATAATACATGTGAAAGCACTTTGCACAATTTAAAGACTAGTGTTTATTAGAGTGCATAATTATATGTTACATTACTCTACCTTTGCTAACTGACCACACGTATTAGTTGAATTTAGAAAACTAAATAAAATATATTTTGGTAATCAATATTTTCTGAACTTGTACGACTCTAACATGGTAGACTTAAGTTTAAGTCATTTTAATAAGAGATTTCTGAGGCAATAATCAGTTTTGTGTGAATTTTNCCACACATATTAGTTGAATTTAGAAAACTAAATAAAATATATTTTGGTAATCAATATTTTCTGAACTTGTATGACTCTAACATGGTAGACTTAAGTTTAAGTCATTTTAATAAGAGATTTCTGAGGCAATAATTAGTTTTGTGTGAATTTTAAAAAATACATTCACGTGTTTCTAAAGGCAGAAACTATATCAAAGAATTTGGAGAACTCTTGTTCCCACCTCAGGGAGCACCTAATCTGTTCGCCTTCACCACCCTCTTCCATAGTTAACCTCTTTAATTAGTTTCTATTATAAATTTCCAGGCTTTCTTTATGTAAACACAAGTAAATATGAACATAAATTTTATTTTTCCTATCTGTAAACTGCTAAAATGGAGGTGATGGAATTCCAGTTGACCTACTTCAAATCTTGAAAGATGATGCTGTGAAAGTGCTGCACTCNATGTACTCTGCATATAGGTTAAATAAGCAGGGTGACAATATACAGCCTTGATGTACTCCTTTTCCTATTGATATGCCACCCCCAAAACACAGAAAAAGATGCTCAAAACCACTAATTATTAGAGAAATGCAAGTTAAAACTGTAACAGAGTATTACCTCACAACTGTCAGAATGACTATCATCAAAATATAAAAAACAATAAATGTTGGGAAGTGTGTGGTGAAATGGGAACCCCCCTACTGCTGTTGGTGGGAATGCAAATTGGTACAGCCACTATGGAGAACAGTATGAAGGTTTCTTGAAAACTAAAACTAGAGTTACGATATGATCCAGAGATTCCACTCTTGGGCATATATCTGGAGAAAACCATAGTTTGAAAGGATGTATGCACGCAAATATTTACTGCCTCACTATCTATAATAGCCTGTACATTGGAGCAATCTAAATGCCCATCAACAGAGAAATGTATAAAGAAGTGGTGGTACACACATAAGATGGAATATTGCTCAGCCATAAAAGGAATGAGATAATGCCATTTGTAGAGACATGGATGGACCTAGAGAGTGTCATGCAGAGTGAAGTAAAAAAGAGAAAGGCAACATATATAGGATCCAGAAAAGTGTTTCAGAATAACTTATTTGCAAAGCAGAAATAGAGTCACAAATATAGAAAATATACTTTTGGTTACCAAGGGGGGAGGGGGGTGGGAAGAACTGAGAGATTGTGNCCTAGAGAGTGTCATGCAGAGTGAAGTAAAAAAGAGAAAGGCAACATATATAGGATCCAGAAAAGTGTTTCAGAATAACTTATTTGCAAAGCAGAAATAGAGTCACAAATATAGAAAATATACTTTTGGTTACCAAGGGGGGAGGGGGGTGGGAAGAACTGAGAGATTGTGGTTGACATATATACATTACTATACACAAAACAGATAACTAGCAAGAATCTATTGTATGTATAGCACAGAGAAATCTACTCAGGGTTCTGTGGTGATCTAGATGGGAAAGGAAACTAGAAAAAAGTGGACATACGTATATATATAAAACTGAATCACTGTGCTGCACAGCAGAAACTAACACAACATTGCAAAATAAATATACTTCAATATCAGTTAATAAAAAATTGCACATAGTATTATCTTTTTGTTTCTGTAATGTTGGTAGCATGTTCCCAATATTTATGATTTTCATAAGTAAATAAAGCAGTCTCTTAGCCTAGCTAAAGTTTTTTCAATTTTGTTGATATACCTTAAGAGCCAACTTTGGTTTGGTTTCATCAAATTTATCTATTGTTTTTCATTCTCTATTTTGTAAACACCTCTCTAATTTTTATTACTTCCTTGCTTCTGCCAATTTTGGGCTTAGTGTGCCATCGTTTTTCAAGCTCCTCAAGGTATAAAGTCTGATTATTGACTTGAGATCTTCCTTCCTTTATAATGTATGCATTTATAGCTGTAAATTTCTCTCTGAATACTGATTCTGCTGCATTCCATAGTTTTTATACTTAATACTTTTGATTCACTAATNTGCTCTGTCCTCCTTGTTCCCTCAAATGCAATCAGTTGCATGGCCTGTGGATTCTCTCCCACACTCCTGCTGCTCCTCTGGTCCAAGTGTTCACGATCTTTCACTGGATAATGGTAGTGGCAGGAGGAGATGCTGTTCATTTAGTTTCCTGGATTCCTTCTTATTGTGTTAACTTAGTTGTGGCACTTCTCGTGTGTCTTTATTTCAAGTAGTCTGTTCATTCAGTTATCTTCTAGTTAAGACAGATTAGAAGAAGGTTTAAGTGATATGTGTGGGTAGGTATATATATATATATATGATATATGATATATATGATACACCTTGTGAGGAAATGAATAGGACCAAAGACATTTAAAGGCATAAACTTATTTATGAGAAATTATTATTTGCTGGCTCTTGAGGGCAAAAGAACAAAATCTGTGAATATCTGTAATTGAATCTTGAAACTGTTTTCTTCCTTTTTCAGAGTGTACTTACTGATTCTTCAAATGATTTTTTTTTATAATTTCAAAACTAAAAGGTTATAGGTCTTAAAAACTACAAATGTTTAGAGCTTTGCTGAACTTTTAAATGTTATAATCTATAAAGCATTTAATAAATTTTCTCATTAGTGTACATGAAAAAAAAAGTTTATCTAACCTCTAAATGGACCCAGATGTGAGTAGTTTTTGTTCATTTTGCTTTGTTTTCTTAACATTGAAATATAGTTGATTAACAATGTTTTATTACTTTCAAGTGTACAACAAAGAGGCTCAGCCAAAAATATGCATGGATCTATCTTTTTTTTTTNAGATAGCATATTCAAAAGCAGAGACATTACTTTGCCGACTAAGGTCTGTCTAGTCAAGGCTATGTTTTTTTCCAGTGGTCATGTATGGACGTGAGAGTTGGATTGTGAAGAAAGCTGAGTGCCAAAGAATTGATGCTTTTGAACTGTGGTGTTGGATAACACTCTTGAGAGTTCCTAGGACTGCAAGGAGATCCAACCAATCCATTCTGAAGGACATCAACCCTGGGATTTCTTTGGAAGGAATGATGCTAAAGCTGAAACTGCAGTATTTTGGCTACCTCACACGAAGTGTTGACTCATTGGAAAAGACCCTGATGCTGGGAGGGAATGGAGCCAGGAGGAGAAGGGGACGACAGAGGATGAGATGGCTGGATGGCATCACCAACTTGATGGACATGAGTTTGGGTGAACTCTGGGAGTTGGTGATGGACAGGGAAGCCTGGTGTGTTACGATTCATAGGGTTGCCAAGGGTTGGACACGACTGAGCAACTGAACTGAACTGAACTGAAACTGTACATAGCAAACTGTACATTACTAAGATATACTCCGCATATAACTTTATACTGCAGTTACAGGTCTTGGGGAGGAAAACCACAGGAAGTGACCATTCTCAAAACACTGTATCAAGGCCATGACTTATCATTGATGACGGTAAGTTTTCTCACATGGCTGTGGCAATGACTGTGCAGTTACTCTTTTAGCACTCTTTCCATATCATCTATAGCTTTTGCTCTATAAAATTTGCTGCTACAGTATTTGTACATATATATTTTAAATATTAGATCTTATTGGATCTTTAGCTTTAGCATTACAATGTTTTTGGCCTAGAGTCTACCTCTCTGAAATTAAGATCGTGGCTGTTACTTTATTTAGTTTGTATTTCTCTGACATACCTAGGCCATTTTTTTATACTTAACCTGCCAAATCAATTTGTTTTTAGGTATATTACATTTAGTTACATTACAAAGAGTTGCCATATATGCTAAAAATCTATCCTTTAATAGTTAAGCCAATTTATACTTACTGAAAAAGACATGACAGTCTTTCAAATTTTATCTTATAATACATAACAGCCTGTAAAACAACATGTATTGCATAATATATATATATGAACATTATGCAATTTACATACATGTGAATGTGTATATGATTGTTGTTTAGTATCCAAGTTATATCTAACTCTTTTGTGATCCCATGAACTGTAGCCTGCCAGGCTCTTCTGTCCATGGGATTTCCCGGATTGGGTTGCCATTTTCTTCTTCAGGGGATCTTCTCAATCCAGGGATCGATGCATGTCTCCTGCAATGGCAGGTGGATTCTTTACCACTGAGCCAGCGGGGAAGCCCAGATGTGTATATAAACAGGTATAAATTACATACACTCATATATTTATATAAGCATGTATCTACATGATTGCTTCTTTGTCTCTTTTTGAAGTACTTTTGAAATTTTGGAAGCCTTTTATTTTTGTTCTAGTAGTTAACTTTGTACTTACCCTGTGGTTCAACACACTTAGATCTTCCCCCTTTAGATAACAGATGTCACTTTTTATGAAAACCAGTAACATCGACTCTAATACTCTTCCCTTCCATATTTCCTTGATCTTTTGTCATACAATAATCTCTTTTACTGAAAGATTGCTTTTGTTCTCTTAAATGTGCTAACACTTTCACTACTAGAAAAAAGCAGTTTAAATGCTATTTCTTGATCTCCAGCCCCACAAGTAACAGATGAGTATATTCTACTTCCAGGGTTTGTTCCTCATTCTCCCAATTATTATTATTATTATTATATAATTTACATATTTGAGAACATTTAAAATTTACATTTCATTTTTATCCTTATCTTCACTTCTTTGGCTTAGATTTGCAATTAAATCTCTTCAACGTTTATTTCCAGCTCTTCTGCTAAAATATCTTTGATTTGCTGGAGGACTCAAGGACTTTTCTCAAGGGGGATTCAAGGAAACAATAATCACAGAGTTCTTGCATAAAAATTCAGTATTTGTAGCCTTTATGTTTGAGGAACAACTTGCTTGTATGTAAAATCCCTAGCTCACATATTCTGAGAATCTTTTAGTATGTATTTATCTCAAAAGAGATAACTGAAGCAAATACTTATTAAAAATATATTTTACAAGTCTTTTTTTAGTTCGTATTACATTTCAAATACTGAACTAAGTGCCAAGGTTATTTAAAAACTTTGGATAACTTTGCAGACCATACAGTCTGAGCAACGAGATAGTATGCCAATAAATAATTATGGTAAGATCCAAGAAAAGCTAACAACCAAAACGTGACAGGTTGTGGGAGTGAAATTAAAACAAAATAAACAATAAAGATAGAGAATAAATATAAAGATAAATAAAGATAAAGAATAAAATAAAGATATACAAATACTAGTACAAATAAAGTTTATATCTATACTATTTAGGAGTGAAAGCAAATGAACTTTAATCATCAGTTAATAGCAACTTGCAAAGTTCTCATTGTAAGTGGCTTTTTAATGTAAATGAATCCACTAAGTTAAAAAAGAAAGTTAGTCCAAAAAATGTAGTTGGAAACAACTTTTTCCCCCCAACTCCCCATTCTGTGTCCTTTTCAACCAGCTTTGGGGATCATGTTCTTCCTTTCCTCTCTGTGAACTCTCTGACAGGTCCTATGATTTTTTCCCAATCATTCTCATTAATTCATGTATTTAAATCTCTTGAACATCTCTTATTTGCAAGGGGTGGGCCAAATGGGAGGAAATGAAGCACGAAGCATAAAAGTTTTTCAAAAAACTTTATAATATAATGAAAATAAGTGATCTAGGGGACAAAGAAAGACTTGGACACAAGTGTAATTTTACATAGGCTTTTCTGGGGAGGTATCTCTAAAAGGTGTTATCCGAAATCCAACAAAGTGAGCAAAGCAGGAGAATATGTGGGTGGGTGAAAAGCATTCTGCACAGAGAATATGCAAATACCAATTGCTATGGGAAAAGCAGGCTCCCAGTGTTTGTTGTAGGAACAGGGCAGAAACTGGTGAGGCAGTGCATGACTTAGCAAACGAAAGAGCAGAGAAAAATGACATTGAAGAGGTAAGATCAAAATAAGGAGACTACCATTAAGAGGCTTTTAAATGAGTAAAGGTGAGAAACAATGGCAACTTAGATGAGTATGTCAATGATGAATATACTGGGAAGTAATCAGACTTTCAATATCATTACAAGCACAGCCAACATGATTTCTTAATGTATCGAATGTGAAATATCAGAAGAATATCAAGAATGACTTCACAGTTTTCTGACATAAAACATGGAGGATTACAATTGCTATATACTGAGATGGATGAAGAAACAGGTTTCATAGACAGGTTGAAATCAATAATTAAGTTCTAACCATGTCAAGTTTGAGAATTCCATTAAGAGCCATGTGAATAAGCTGAATATACAATAAAATACATGTGGAATTCATATGAATGGTCTAAGATCATATAGGAGTAAATAAGAAATAACAACTTATATTTAACACTGTATAGCTACATTAAGAATTAAATTAGAACATTTCTCATATCATATATAAAATTAAATTTAAAATGGATTAAAGATCCTAAATATAAGTCTGGAAACTATAAAATTCCTAGAAGAAAATAGAGAAAAAAATGCTATTTGTAATTGCTCATTGTACCAATATTTTTTGATCTGTTGTCAAAGGCAAAGGAAATAAAAGCAAAAATAAACAAAAGGGGCCTAATTAAGCTTAAATGCTTTTTCAAGGCAAAAGACACCATCAACAAAATGAAGAGAAAACTTCCTGAATGAGAAAAAGTATTTGCAAATGATATGAGCTATAAGAAGTTAATATCTAAACAACTCATACAATTCAATATCAAGAAAATAAACAATCCGATTTTAAAATTGGCAGAAGACCCAAACAGGTCTTATTTTTACTACCTGATTTTAAAATGGACAGAAGACCTAAACAGGTCCTTATTTTTCCAAAGAAAATATACAGATGGCCAACGAACATGTGAAAAGATGTTCAACACTGCTAATTATCAGGGAAGTACAAATCGAAATCACAGTGTGATATCACCTTACATCTGTTAGAATGGCTATCATCAAAAAGACCACAAATAGCAAACTATCATATGATCCACCAATTCCACTCTTGGGTGGAAACTCTGGAGAAAATGAAAATGCTAATTAGAAAAGATGCACACTCCCTAAGGTTCATAGCATCATTATTTACAGTTGCCAAGATATGGAAGCAAACTGAGTGTCTATCAATAGATAAATGGATTAAAGAAGATGTGATATGCATGGAATATTATTCAGCCATGAAGAATGATATTTTGCCATTTTCAGCAACATGGAAGGACCATAAGGGAATTATGCTTAGTAAAATAAGTCAAACAGAGAAAGATTATATATCATCACTGATATGTGAAATCTTAAAAAAATAAATAACACATCAGTGAATATTACAAAAAAGAACCTTAGGTACAGAGAACAAACTAGTGGCTGCCAGTGGGGAGGGGAATGAGGCTAGGGGCAAGATAGGGTTAGGAGACTAAAAACAATAAACTACTATGTGCTGCTGCTGCTGCTGCTGAGTCGGTTCAGTCGTGTCCGACTCTGTGCGACCCCAGAGACAGCAGCCCACCAGGCTCCCCCGTCCCTGGGATTCNGATGTCATTTGTTGCACACACCTCCCTCCCAGCCCCTAATGGGCCCACCAACCTGGAAGCTCACTGGACTTTATTGCTCGTGAGTTTTTATAACTTAATCTCCAGCTCTTTTCAATCCCTGGAGGTCTGAGTGGGGAAAGAGGCTGAGAGTTCTCACTCTATAATCTGGTGTTTGGTCTCTGATGACCAACCAACATCCTGAAGCTCTCTGGGGGCCTCACCTTGAGACATCTCATTAGCTCTGATTTAACTATGTTCCAAAGGCACTGATTATGAATAACAAAAGACTCTCCTAACACTCAGGAAATTCAAGGATTTCAAGATCTCTGTACTAGGCAACATAGAAACAGATTTTTATTATATAACAGCAGCCCTAGAGTGATAAAATATCTTTTAAAGGGGCTTTTATCTTTTAAAGGGGCTTCCCAGGTGGCACTAGTGGTAAAGAATCCACCTGCAATGTAGGAGATGCAAGAGATGGGGGCTTGATCCCTGGGTCAGGGAGATGCCCTGGAGAAGGGCATGGCAACCCACTCCAGTATTCTTGCCTGGAGAATCCCCTGGACAGAGGAGCCTAGTGGACTACAGTCCATGGGGTCACAAAGAGTTGGACAGGACTGAAGCAGCTGAGCACATATTAATTTATTATCTTTTAAATCAAAAGCATTTCTACCTCACAGTTATTCTCTTGGGCATTTTCAAATGAAGAGAAAAATAGTCTATGAGTTATTATTCAAAAGATGCTTTTAAAAATTATTGCTTATTAAATAGCTATTCAAATTTATGTGCCAGGTAATGTACAAAGTGTTGGGAATAGCAAGTAATATGTTCTGATAATGGCAGTTCATAATAATTCCCGGTTGTTTGGTTTCCCTGATACTTTTCCTGAGTCTTCTGTCTCAGGCCAAACAAAACAAAGCAACAATAAAAATAAGAAAATAAATAAGTAATTTTAAATTTGTCCAGCACATTACAGTACATTTCATAACCTTTATCCCCTTGGAACTTCTACCCTGACTGATCTCATAGACCTCACCTCTTTGGGTTTATAGAACCTATTTGCCTTAGTTGATTTGGTGGAATGATGACTTGTGTCCTTAGCGGTCTCAATATATATATTTTTTTAAGTAAATAAACAAAGACAAACAAGACAAAAGCCTCTTTTTGTTTTCCAAGATATAGATGACTCCCGTGGACCTCCTCTGCCTGGTTCGCCTGCCTTCCTGAACCTTCCAGCGGCTGTCTTCCTCCTCACCCACCTCCAAAATCTAGGCAGGCTCTCACCTCTGCCTTGCTGTGGACAGCTGTAGTCGTTCTGTGTCACAGCAGTAATGAAGAGTAAGCAAAGTCCTGCTATGGTGTTTATGATTAGAATCAATAAAACCATCCTTGTTCGTATGATCTGTAGCCCATGATCAAAGGCAGCCCAGAGGAACAAACTAACAATAGCTCCATGGGACAAGTAGATGCTGTAACTCTGGACCACAAGGCTTCTTGGCGTGAACCACATTAATTCTGATGGGTTATTACCTAGATTCTAGTGAGGCACATAATGACAGAGAGATGTCAGAGCACTTCCTGATGATAATAAGCTTGATCTTCAGGGCCAGTTAGAATATACTGAGAGAGGATGAACTAGATCTTAAAGGAACCCCAAACCATATCACATATGGAATGCTTAGCTTATAGGAAAGGCATGGTCTCTACATTGTCAGGAGGGCTGTATAGGTAGTAGGTAGAAGTGAGACAATGAGATCCACGGTTTTCTGCTGCTCAGAGGTGCCCAGAGATGATCCTGGGTGCAATTATTGGGTATTGAGTTCCCTGTTCTGGATAGATTCAGTGAGAAACTGGGAGAACTTTTGAAATGAATGTTATTGAGGAGATCCAAAATAAGATGGACTTTTGTCCTATATAAACTTGAATCTCTCTCTGATTCTTGAGATTCTTCATTTCCAATATCCCCTCATCTACCTCCAATCCCAGCTACACTGCTGCTAAGTCGCGCTTCAGTCGTGTCCGACTCTGTGTGACCCCATGGATGGCAGCCCACCAGGCTCCCCCATCCCTGGGATGCTCCAAGCAAGAACACTGGAGTGGGTTTCCATTTCCTTCTTCAATGCATGAAAGTGAAAAGTGAAAGTGAAGTCGCTCAGTCGTGTCCGACTCTTAGCGACCCCACAGACTGCAGCCTAACCAGGCTCCTCCATCCACTGGATTTTCCAGGCAAGAGTACTGGAGTGGGGTGCCACTGCCTTCTCCAAATCCCAACTATATGTGCATACAAAAACTGGTAAAAATAAATAAGTAAATAAATAAAAATAGACTTAAACAAAACAAAAAGGCACCTGGAGAACAATATGTTTCTGAATTGCATGTGGCATTGATAAGCTCACCCTTTTGACCCTGCTGTCTCCCTCTGGCCTCACTAAGCCCTGTGTCTCCAGGACAGTGGGTCCCAAAGAATGCTACATGTGGCTTGCTTGGAACATGCCACTCACCAGGCATCACTGATGAGCTGAAATACGAGACTCCTGCTTCCTTGCTCCATCAATCACCAGCTTCTCTATTATGGAAAAAGTATACTAGAGAAATGAAAATGGAAACACAAAGTGAAACCAGAGGGGAGAATGAATTGTCTAACCACCTGACTAATGGCTTATGACATTCCAGTGTCTCTGGGAGGCCAGGAAAAAGCTGGCAAAGAGGACTCTCTTTCTTGGGAATGACAGAAGTTACTTCAGCAAGCTGAATTCAGGAAAGCAGATTACTGTTTGAGAGATGATGATGATGATAATCACACAAATCACTCTTGAGGGGAAAAATAAAAGTCCACACTATAAAATTCTCCCATCAGTGGGCATCCATCTGGGATAATTCCAGGTTTTCTGTAACACACACACACACACACACACACACATACACACACACAAACCCTATAGATAATAGATGCCAAGCCCAGCATTTTCATGTGACTAGTAGTGCTCTGAAATATGTCTGGCTATTCCCATAGGTCCTGGTACCACTCTGTGTCTCCAGCAGAGGCAATGTACTGACCTTTCTCGTGTATGTTGTTTCAATTACCCTTCTGCCTACCTCTGGAAAGCACAGGACAGGCTAGTATTTCACCCCTTCTTCACTTCCAGTCTGTGTTATCACAGAATTTCTTGATGAACTTAAAGTTCAATGGGATTCATAAGTGGCCAAGCGCTAACTCTACTCTGTATTAGGGCTGTGGGATTACAGAGATGAACTGGACAAAACATTTTTCTTCAAGAAGGCCAATGCAGTCCAAGAAAAAGATGGAAAGAGAGAATATTCTAATACAAGGTTGTACATGCTAAGCCTGGGCTGGGTGATACAGAAGTGTGGGGAAGATCGCTGATTCCAGTCTGAAGCTTGAAAAAAAAATTCTGCTGAAGGATGAAATGGTTGGGTATACGGAACTCGTGGCTATACTTGTTCATGGAAACTGATGTTATTACTACCACTACTTGTCATCTGATATCAACTTTCTGTTACCTCTTCTCTGATATTAGCATAGATTATGTGTACGTGTTTCTGTGTGTGTTCTCTTAACAGATTAAGAAACTAAAAGTCAGTGACTTTCAATGACTTGCCCATAACAACACAGGGGCCAGAACTTGAATCTAGAACATCTGATAATAAATTTAGGAGTCTATATCAAAGCAATCTATGGGCTATGCACTTTTTTTTTTTCTTTTCTTTTTAGAAATGATTGGTCTGCAATCTGCAGGCCAGCCTTCTGAGAAACAAAAAGGAAGCAACTCTTGTAGAAATGTTATAGGAAATGTGTGGAGGGCCAATGAATGACCCTCCAGTCAGCTCTTTTGCTTCTCCATTTGTGGAATGAAAATTCTCTCTCTGGCCTCCTTCTCACCACTGACCAGCCATAGCGACCTCCAGTCCCTCAGAGCTGCCCTATGCCCTCCATTCAGNTGGAGGGCCAATGAATGACCCTCCAGTCAGCTCTTTTGCTTCTCCATTTGTGGAATGAAAATTCTCTCTCTGGCCTCCTTCTCACCACTGACCAGCCATAGCGACCTCCAGTCCCTCAGAGCTGCCCTATGCCCTCCATTCAGCATGGTCGCTTTGGTTATCTTCTGCGTTTCTGTCTTCTCCTGTGGAGAAAATTAGCCATTGTCTCACAGCCCCAGTCCCCTTCCTGTTAGCCACTATTTTATTTTTCTATTTCTTCCACTAGCTGGGACTACACTCACCATTTTCACACTGTATCCCTGGTGGGGAGTCCTGTGCTAGGTCAGGCACTGTAGGTATGGATAGATACCTGACTTTCAGTTTCTTTATCTGTCTTGAGAAGAGACTCTTATATACTTTAGGGTAAAACTGTAGCACAAATGCAACATTTACGTTTGTAATTCATCCAATATTAGCCTATTTTATCTGGGAAGGCCCTCGACACATCAGGATTTAAAATCTCTTCACTCTTTGCCTGGAACTCACATGCTGTTTCCTCTGGCCCCTGCCCTGAACTGGTCCTTTCCATCACTTCTGCTTTTATCCTCTGAGCACTCCCTTTCTTTATTCCTCTTCTGATCCTGACATGTACCATTTCTGTTAAATTCTGCCAACGACAAACAGCTATTCTAGGACTTTCAGAGCGTAACAGGTATTTTGGATAGATGTATCAAATGTGCGCGGATAACAAAAACCAGNTTCCTCTTCTGATCCTGACATGTACCATTTCTGCTAAATTCTGCCAACGACAAACAGCTCTTCTAGGACTT
Source organism: Neotragus pygmaeus (assembly GCA_006410875.1). NCBI lineage: Eukaryota > Metazoa > Chordata > Mammalia > Artiodactyla > Bovidae > Neotragus > Neotragus pygmaeus. The sequence continues at coordinate 394,058 of SJYV01013534.1, read as the reverse complement.
TCAGAGCGTAACAGGTATTTTGGATAGATGTATCAAATGTGCGCGGATAACAAAAACCAGTTTTTTTGCTCTCAGACCATACCTCTAAACAACGCTGTCTTGTAAAAGAGGCTGGCTCAGGAAAGACCAACTTGGCTGAACTCTTCTTCTCCATCTAAAGTCAAGTCCAGTCCAGGAAGCAACACTTACTGAACCCCTGCTGCTGCTTAGGTGCTCAGTCACGTCCGACTCTGTGACCCCATGGACGGTAGCCCACCAGGCTTCTCTGTCTGTGGAGATTCTCCAGGCAAGAATACTGGAATGGGTTGCCATACCCTCTTCCAGGGGATCTTCCCGACCCAGGGATTGAATCCAGGTCTTACACACTGCTGGCAGATTCTTTACCATGTGAGCCACCAGGGAAGTCCTTATTGAATCCTTAAGGCATGCTAGAAACCATGCCCTGGAGTACATGATGAACAAGAAGATATCACCCTGTCCCTCGAGTGACTTGGAATGTTCTGGAGGAAACAGTCAGGCACACAGAATTTCATTGTCCACTGTGCTGGCAAGGAAATACTGGAGTGGGGAAAGCCTGGAGTCGGAGATACCAGTACAAAGCCTCTGCAGATGGCAAGATGTGGGATGGTCTGAACAAATGTAATATGTACAGAAAAGGGAGTCTGAGTCCCATAGCAACTTCAGAGATGGTCCGCTGAGGATAAGGGGGATGTACACATGAGTTCTTGGATGGCAGCTCAGGTGGCACTGTGAATGGAGATATTTCCAATCAGGGCTGGAAATTTGAGAGGAGAAGTAGGTTGGGATGACTATGATGAAGCCAGGCTTAGAACTGTTTGCATTGAGGGCTCTTGAAATGTAAGTGGAGCTGACCAGCAGGTAGTTTGAGGTTACAGTATTGAACTCTAGGAAGCCTAGTGCCTGGGATGAGTGAACATTCATAAAAGAGGTTGAAGATGGAATAACTGATCATGTTAAAGTACAGTGTCCCTGCTTTTGAAAACACGAGCTTCATCTTCTGTAACAAATATATAGTATGCTCACCCATGAATGCAGTGTCTAAATGCACTGCTTCCTGGGCATATTTATGACCCATCTCTTTATCTAGACTATCCAGGGTATGGGTATGTAACAGAAATAAATAGATAATTTCTCCTATCATTAAAATGGATCAGAAGAAGCCTGATAAAATATTATGAAATAGAATGAGACAGAATTACAGAAGTGAGAGGGCCATTACATTATTTCATCCAATTCTGGACTTTCTGGCAAACCTTCCAAAACCTGGCTCAGTCATCACCTCTGTTTTGAGGTCTTATCTTACCTGACTTTCCTTCCCTTCAATTCTCCCCAACCCATAGACACTTCTGAAAGAAATAAACATATTTTCTTCAATGTGATTTCTGTACTTGGCATGGACTCAGAACCAGAAAGATCCTGCGCTTCCGTGTTGTAGTTGTACAAAGGTGGCAAACCACTTAAGATCTCAGAACAATAATATTTTATAACCATGTAATGTATGTGATAGTGCATTGTTGTGCATTAGCTTGCTCAGTTGTGTCTGACTCTTTGTGACCCCATGAGCTACATAGCCTGCCAGCCTCCTCTGGAATGGAATTTTCCAGGCAAGAATGCTAGAGCGGGTTGCCATTCTCTTCTCCAGGGGACCTTCCCAACCCAGGGATCAAACCTGGGTCTTCCGCATTGCAGGCGGATTCTTTACCACCGAGCCATTAGAGAAACCAACCAGTGTATGTGATGCCTGCTAAGAATTAAATAAATGTAGTTAGAATGGATACATTTAATTTAATGGAAATATTACAAGAAACAAAGACAGTGGCAGAAAGCAGGGACTCCAGGACAACTACAGAATATCACAGATCTGTCTACTATTGTATCCATCTCGATCTCTTAGAAGCGTTTTGCTCTCCTCTCTGAAGTATGAACACATCATGGGCAATCCTATTTATTCATCTCTGTGCTTATAATGCCTGGTTCTTTATAGATGTTCAGTGAATATTAGCTGAACTGGGCCAGTGAGGAAGAGCCAGAAGCCCTTGGTCTGGCTGTCTTTACACCTTGCAGATTCACAGTGCTGAGTGAGAGTGGATGAACCAGATTAGACAGGCAGAAGGAGAGAGAGAGAAGGAGAGAGAAAGGGAGAAGGCACCAATGATGGAACCCACTAAAACCGAGTCTGTTCCAGGGCATTCTCTTCCAGCAAGCAGGAACTCCGTGGCTCGCACATCCTGTCCCTCCCCCTCCCCAGCCATGAGACAAAGTCTGCTTATTCCACAGTGTCCACATGCCACAATTTAATGATCCATCTCACTGGCCTCTCTTCCTCGAACGCTCCCTGTTCTGGCCGCCTTCTCTTTTGAGCTCCTGGTCACACTTTATGTCGCATAATTACAGTTCAGGTTGACTTCTTGGTACCCAGAATGCAGAGGTTACTCTTTTAATTGCAGTGAATTCTTTTAAGTCCCTGCTTACTTTTAATTATGAATGCCTGCAGTTGGCTTGCCAGGGTGTAACTTTCTGCTGCTGCAGAAAACAAGAAGCAGAGAAGTAACAGGAATCCTATTTTTATGCAAATTGCCTCAATAACAAAGAAATGAGGGAAAAGAGACTCATTCCTGCATTCCTGAGAGGTGACACTGGCCTTTGAAAATGTCCAGCTCCACAGTTAGAAGAGATTTAGATAAAACTTTCTCATTATACCATAGTTTCAGGCTTTATAAACATATCAGCTACTCAACTCCCTTGTCTGTTTATGGCTTATTTCTGATATTTTGACTGGCAGGATGGGCCTTAAGCCAACAATTTTATTTAAAAAAAAAAAAAAAAAGACCTGCCTTCAGGAAACCAAATTCCTCAACCTAAGACAATATCCTTTCTGTAAAAAGCACCAGTAGCGTCTACCCAGGTACAAAGAGAATCTTCTCTTCCCACATGTCCCTGTGGTTGCTGCGGGCAGATAATACTTCCTTTATTTCCTATGGGCTTGGTACAGTGTCAAATACCACAAATGCAATTTTTAAATTATTATGATTTAATTAACAATTGCTTTAAAAGATCAACATTAATTAAAATACCATTAGGTTAAACTCTCTCCCAGGTGGCACAATTGGTAAAGAATCCACTAGCCAGTGCAGGAGANGACATGAGTCTGAGTGAACCCCGGGAGATGGTGATGGACAGGGAGGCCTGGCGTGCTGTGATTCATGGGGTTGCAAAGAGTCGGACATGACTGAGTGACTGAACTGAACTGAACTCACATGTAAGAGACTTAAGGTACTTTAGCCAAATATGTCCGTATCTTCTCTAATGAGTAAAAGAAGAAAAAAAAATTCAGGAGACAGTTACATCCCTCTCTCATGTCTCATTCCTCCTTTGCTTTGGTTTTTGGCTTATGAAAGGGTTATTAATTTGACTTTTAGGCCCCATGGAAGGGCCTTGTCAACTCAGAGCTGCTAAGCTATTTTTAAGAACCTGCTCCCTTGCCCTCATCCAGACCTCTCCAGGACAATTACCCGCTGCATTCAGAGGCACAGCAGCACATTCCAGGGTAGCCAGATTGGCCACTTGTGACCCCGGTGGCCTTGATTGACTTGGCAAGGCCTTGGCCACCCCAGCGCAAACCTCAGAGCTTTGGTCTTTTCATCCCCCTCATTTTCTGCTTCCTCACTGGTAGAGACTAAGCCAAGTCAAACCTTTTGTGCTTTAATAAACCTGCTTGAAGGGGAAGGAGATGCTACTTACAAGGAACCAAACCTGATCACGCTCCTGAAGGAATTTGTAAATCACGAAGGGGGACAAGGAAGGCTGAATGTAGTTTTCTTCTTCCCTTCCTTCCTCCCTACCCTCCCTCCCTCTTTCCTTCATTTTATTTTTCTTTCCCACTCTTATTTTTTATCTTCCTTTCTCCCTCCTCCCCTACCTTTTCTTGACATTCTTTTTCACCCTATTTCCTCAATCTTTCTCTTTTTCTTTTCCCTTTCACTATAATAATTGTACCCAGTATAAATTGGTGGAAATATCCCAAGATATTCATCATATGTGACTCCAAACTAAAGCAAAGCAGGGGTTTCTACACATGTTCCTATTTATATTTATAAAAATATTGGTAGCTGAGTTAGTATAAAGTAGCCAAGTCCTTCTGATGAACCGAGTTCAGACTTTCTTCTCTGATCATGCAAATTTTCTTTTTCTTTTAAACTGTATTGTGTTTTGTTTGATCGCTTCTTTGTTTGTTCACCTCAGTCACATGAGAACGTAAGTCATATCTTTTCAGTTGGCACATTATTATGCATTGAGTAATGGAGTACCTAATACAGACCACCATTGTCTCTGGGAAGGCACCCCAGTTGGCTCTGATGTATTAACCAGTGATAAACTATGTAAGTCTCTTTGCTTTTATTTTACATTGGTTTTGTTTTGCATTAATATACAAGAGAAAGATTTGTCCAAAGCTTTCTGCATTTGGTTCAGTATCAGTATAAGACTGGTCAAACAAAGATTTGAACTTTATACTGGCACCCTCCACTGACTGTTTTTCAGATAACTGAAATGGCTGCTCCTTAAAAGTTTGAATCAAGTCATCTGACCCTGAGATTTTTTAGAACTACATAATTAGGAGTGTGCTGGTGGTAAATGTTTAATAAATGGTTCTTCAGGAGGAATAAAAAGTTCTCAGTTGTAGCATTTCCTTATTTCCATTGTAAATATTCCCACCAGAGCTGATTTCAAGTCTATTAACACAATGTCATTGAACTTGAAGGTGGGAAGAAGTGCACCAAGCCTCCTTCACGAATCAGGGCCAGACAGCGCCAGCTCAAGGCTGGGTGTAGATATTTGACAGTTTTCTCAATTTGTAAATTGCCTGAGTTGTCCGGTCCTTAGGAAGTCAGCTTTGCTGACATATTTTCTTAGAAAATCATTCATTTCATCCAGATGTTCAAAAATATTAGTCTTGCAAAGCACTTTTATTAGGATTCTTTTTACTTCCTTGGTATTTCTGATGTCCTTCACTCCCATCCTTTCCATTCAAATGTTGAATATTTGAATTTTCTCTCTTTGCTTTTACCAGGTTCACTGGAGTTTCAGTAATTTTGAATTGTTTGTTTTCAAAGAAACTGGTTCTTAAATTTGCTTGTTGGTTGTATTATTTTTCTGTTTTCTAATATATAATTTACCACCTATCTTTATCTCCTAGTGTATCTGAACTTTTTACAAAGTTTTGAACTTTTATAAAGTACCAAGCATTGAAAGTACATAATAAATAAATAGCATTTATTAATATGATGTAAACATATTTACAAGTAAATTATCACTTAGTGTATATTGGTTTCAGATATTATGCTGCTGCTGCTGCTGCTGCTGCTGCTACTGCTGCTGCTAAGTCGCTTCAGTTGTGTCTGACTCTATGTGACCCCATAGATGGCAGCCCGCCAGGCTCCGCTGTCCCCGGGATTCTCTAGGCAAGTACACTGGAGTGTGTTGCCATTTCCTTCTCCAATGCATGAAAGTGAAAAGCAAAAGTGAAGTCACTCAGTCATGTCCGACTCCTCGCGACCCCATGGACTGCAGCCTACCAGGCTCCTCCATCCATGGGATTTTCAAGGCAAGAGTACTGGAATGGGTTGCTATTGCCTTCTCCAGATATTATGCTATATATATATATATATAATTTTGAATTGGATTCCTTAGTTATAGAACATCCTTTATACTCTTTATAAAACAATAAAAACTCGCTTCATGTTTTTATTGCTGCAATCCCATCAGGGGTGTTAGAAAACATCATTTAGCTATTTCTTCTGTTTCATCCATGCCACTGGTCATCCTTTCTAACCCCTCTTTGCCTTGTATTGCTGCTGAGTCTCTTCCGCTTTCCAACTCCCATGTTCCTAATTTATGTCCTCATTTCGGTCAGATCTCTTCTTGCTACCTTTCTCTTTCTGATGACAGGCTGCCTCAGTCACTCTGTGGGATGGGAAATGCAATTTCCTATGATCATGGCCTGTGCAGCCTTTGATGGTTTGTATTAAGACCAAGCCACTTGGATATTTTCCAGGATACAGAAACAATCTAAAATGTACAATTGCCAAAGAGCTCTACTTTCTGCAGATAGTCTGAAGAACTGGGTCACTTACTTTTAGAACATACGGACAATGAAGGACTTTGCATTAAGTGTTTGGTATTTGTGCAACTTGGTTTTTGAGCAATCCACGTGAAGGGTAACTTTAGGTCAGTGGAGAGGAGGTAGATTGGTGAAAGCTGGTTAAGATGCTCCACTGTACAGAGAGGTATGAGTACAGAGTCCAAATGAAGAGTGATTAAGGCAGAAGAAAATGGACAGTCAAAAGCATTTTGGTTAGTCCTTGCCATGTGGCAGGCCCTACTTACATTAACTCAGTGAATGCTTTGAACATCCATATGAAAGCTATTACTTCAAAATGGAAGCTTAAAAATGTAAAGTCTTATCCAAAGCCATACAACTAGAAAGTGAGGAAGGCATGATTCAAAGTCTGACTTATGCCTGGATTTGTACACTCCCAAGGCTTGCCTGCCCCTTTTTGCTCAATATTGTTGTTCAATCGCTAAGTCACGTCCAACTCTCTGCAACCCCATGGACTGTAGTATTCTCTGTCCTTCACTATCTCCTGGAGTTTGCTCAAACTCATGTGGGTTGAGTCAGTGATGCCATCCAACCATCTCATCCTCTGTCATCCTCTTCTCCCGCCTTCAATTTTTCCCAGCATCAGGGGCTTTTCCAAGGGAGTTGGCTCTTTGCATTAAGTGACCAAAGTATTAGAGTTTCAGCTTTAGTATCAGTCCTTCCAATATCCAACCAAATGAATATTCAGGGTTGATTTCCTTTAGGATTGACTGTGCTCAGTATAGTTCTACATAATTTGTATTTTAATTCGCACTACCATGGAATATCCATACTTAGGGTTCTAAGAGCATCTTGATTTGTTTAATGCTCAGAATATTTGGGAAATCTTTGAACCTGTATAAGTGGCATTCCATGACTTTTGAACAATGCACATCAGTGATACTAGCTGTCTTGTCTTCTTTGTTCTAATATTATCATTAGCATTGTCAATAGACATCATTTAGAAACTGCCCCACCCAAACTTAGCTTTTCAAGTGTTTGTAATTTTACTCACTGTAGCTGCCTAGGTTGAAAACATGGTTGAGGCAACCCACACCCACTGAATAATATCTGCTATTATTCTACCAATGCTCAGTATTACGGTTCCTGACCTCTTTCAAGGCCTTGGATCGTACACTGATTCTAACTTTGCATAATCATAGATGCTCTGTCTTAAATATTTTTTTTATGTAGATCATTTTTTAAAATCTTTATTGAATTTGTTACAATATTGCCTTTGTTTTATGTTTTGGTTTTTTCAGCTGCAAATAATGTGGGTTTTTACTTCCCTGACCAGGAATCAAACCTACATCCTCTGCATTGGAAGGGGAAATCCTAACCATGGGATGGCCAGGAAAGCCCTTCAGATGCTTTGTTTGAGGTGATACTCATCTCTAGTGTAGGCTCAGCTGACCCCTACAGCTCTTCAAAGTCTCTGGAAAGAACCCTAGTGCCTCTCCTTCACTTCAATAACCTTTTCCCAGTACATATATATATATATATATATATAGTGGCTCAACTGGTAAAGAATTCACTTGCTATGTGGAAGACCTGAGTTCAATCCCTGGGATGGGATGATCCCCTGGAGAAGGGAAAGGCTACCCACTCCAGTATTCTGGCCTAGATAATCCCATGGACTGTATGGTCCCTGGAATCTCAGAGAGAGGGATACAACTGAGCCACTTTCACTTATTATATATATATATGTCAACAACCAAACAAATATATAACCAAAAAAAAAAAGGCAGAGGGAGGCAGGGAGAAAAGAAAGAAGGAAGGGAAGAATAGAAAGAGAGAAGGAGTGGAAAAAGAGAAAGGAAGATAGAAGAATGAAGGTAGGAAGGGGGAAGGGAGGGAATATCTTACATCTATGCTGGAAGTCACTGGCTAAAGTCTCCTAGGGCCTGTCCCTCTCTATCTTGGGACGTGCTGCTTTCATAATTTTGCTATTATTTCTTGCAGAGTTAGAATAAATTCTGCCACATTTCTCCTGGATTTCAAATCAAAGTAGAATCTAGAGTCTATGCTTTTAGGGAGTTTACTAAGATGAAAGCTCTAGAAGTGACTTGTTTGGACTCCGTTCAGCTTCTAAGCCTCAACTCTTAAAAAAACGTCCTATTGACTCAGGTTCTGATCTCACTTCATCCAGAAACTATATTTGTGCCCTGTGATTGAGCCTGCAGCATAGCTAGTTAGAAGCAACGGTCACTTACAGAGGGGAAGATGGACAGATTTGTGTTTTGTAGTGTGGATAGAACCTAAACTTGTAAAACTGAGCTATGACAGTTTCCTGTCATGTAGGGTGCAGAGAAAGATGAGCTGCAGAGAAAGAATGGATGAGACATACAGACAAACCCAGAAATGTGCATCCGAAGAGTTCATCATAAATATACTTGGACCTTTCCTGAACTTCTGTTGAATCTTAGCCCCTGGGTTCCATGAAGCACCATACCCTACTTTTTTTAGACTACGTGGAATAGGTTATTTTTCTTACAATTCTTGTCTGAGCAGCTGCACTCCATTATAGAGAGGTGGCTAGACACAGTAGTGATAAGACCAGCTTTCTGTAGAACCTTAATTTCTGGAATTGAATCTTAGGTCCAAAACTCAGTAGCTGTGATAGCTTGAATAGCAGCTCCCCAATATACCTGGAATTGAATTGCTTGAACTTATGAGTATTACCTTAGGTGGCAAAAGGGATTTTACAGATGTGATTAAATACCTTGAGATTGGGAGATTATTTCAGATTATCTGGGTAGACACTAAATGTAACTGTAGGTATCCTAATAGGAAGAGAATGGAGGGAGATTTGACATGGAGTAGATCATAGGAGAGGTGATGTTGGAAGCAGAGCTTGTAGTGATGCAGGGAAGAGGCCATGAGCCAAGGCATGCAGGAAGCCTCCAGAAGCTAGAAAAGACAAGGACACAGATTCTCCTCTTGAGTCTCCTAAAGGAACTCACCCTGTAGACACTCCAAGTCAAGCTTACAGAAATGAATTGCAACCTTCCTTCTGCCCTTCAGAACTGTGAGATAATAAATTTGTGTTGATTTAAGCCACCAACTGTGTGGTAATCTCTTACATCAATAAGAAAGAAATATAGCTGCTTTGTGCCATTGGGAAAGTTACCTAATCACTCTGTGCTTCAGTTTTACCATCTGTTAAGTAGGAAAAATGAAAATTTTATCAGGTTGTTGTGAAAATCAGTGAGTTGCTTTGTTGTCTGCCATGCAGCAGGCACTCAGTAAACATCTGATAATTCAGTGCTTGCATTTCCTACACTTGTAGTCGTATAGTTAGTAGCAGAGTCAGGACTTAACACATTTTTCTGACTCCAGATCCACTATCAAGGAAATTGGTGAAAAACTATCAGTTAACAGATTGAATATGGTGTAATCCAACATTTCATAGCTTCTCTTTAAAAGTGATCACTACCTAAGGAAAATGCTACTTTCTGCCACTTTGTGGTTTTAGAAAAGCTAACTTTACCTTGAGTCAAAGTTCATTCCTCCTCTGCTGAAATAAACGCAAATAGCTGCCTTAGAATTCCTTCCTTTCCTACTTAATTTGTATATTGATAATTATTTTGAGCTCTCACATTTTACTTTTTGAATTGCCTAGTAGGTAATCTTTCTAAAGGCTTTTCTGTTGCTTTATTTAACTCTGCCTCATATTTGGGATACACAACTCACAACTTTTACTAAACAGCTACTATGTATAGGTGTCATCCCATATACTCACAGAAGGCAGCCCAGTTTTTCCTGTCTGTCCATCCATTCATCCATCTATCCATGCATCTATCCATTCATCTATCTGTCCATCTATCTATCCATCCATCCATCTTTTACCCATCTGATTATTGATTCAACAGGCAAGCATCCTTTGATCACTCATCTGGGCTGTTTATATATGTGCTAGACCCTGGCTCAGATGATAATTTGCAGTCTCTGCCCTAGAGGGTCTGAGTTTTGGGGCCAGATACATGATTAAAATCTTCAAAGAAATGTGGCAAATACCTTGCTCAAGGTCTGCCCATAGAATGAAAGAAAGAGGAGTGGAGGGATGGTTACATCAGACAGGAAGCAGGGATTGTTAGGAAGACTTCACAGAAGAAATGGGGGGGGGGCTGAGGATGAGGGGTTTAGTGAGAAGGGGGTCAGAAATAGGAAAGATTTACATAAAAGTGTTGGGAAAATTTAAAAGGAAAAGATGATGTGAATAGATTAAACATGGCATTTCCTAACTTACAGTCAAAGAATATTCNGGGGGGTGGGCTGAGGATGAGGGGTTTAGTGAGAAGGGGGTCAGAAATAGGAAAGATTTACATAAAAGTGTTGGGAAAATTTAAAAGGAAAAGATGATGTGAATAGATTAAACATGGCATTTCCTAACTTACAGTCAAAGAATATTCCTTTGCTCCTCCCAGATAAGGTATAGATTGGCATTTGGTTGTCTGATGGAAATAATTTAGAATAACATGCCAAGACGCTATATATCAAGGCAGACAGCTTTCTGAGATCTGGTGCATGTATTCTTTTTCTTTTTTCGTTCTTTCTCTTTTTTCCCCTGAAACATTACTGACAGTCACTGCTATAGTCCAGCACTCTTAAAGTTGACGTATGCTGAGTGACAGATCCAAGATAAGAATAAAATACATTTGAATGTGCCAATAAAGAAAAAAAAATGGGAAAGGGATGAAACTACAGAGATAGAAAGGTGTATCTTTAAAGCTCTTAGGAGGACAAATTACTAATCAGGACTAGAACTGTATAGAGGCTTGATAAGTTCAAATGCAGAAACCCTTCTGGGATGGAAAGTCTTTCTAGCATGTAACAGTTTTATCAGAAGTCTAATGAGATCTTTTTGAAAGTGCTGGCTCCGTTTTGTGTGAAGGAGAATTGTCAAGAGATTTTCAAAAAGCTGAAAGATCAGTAATAAGCCCAACAGAGCCAAGGTAGGGTGTCCGATTGGCCAACTGGCATGAAAGCCATCTTTGGAAATTCATCACCTGCAATAGTCCATTCTGTTCCCATTAACTTCTGATAAATGGAAACCATCAGCAAGGAAACAACACTGACATTGATCAAGTCAATCACAGTGTGGATTTACTAATAACTCATAGTTCCAGTATATCCTATCATTTTATGCTCATGGAAACACGTTTGTACACACATGTGGGCACACACATCCCCCCACTCATGGGTATTTAAAAACTATGAGTAATTTCAACTCTTATCTTTTTGGTCATCAATTTTGAAAATAACAATTTCTTCTAATAAAAATACTAAAAATAATACAAGTATTATTTAGTTTATTTTATTTAGAAGTTGAAGTTACTAGCATGTTTATTATTTACCTGACATATTTTCTCTTCTCCAGGCTCATTAGACCCTTACTATAGAGGGATGACAAACTGCTAAGAATTTGCCCCTGTGTTCGTAGGCATGACTGATTGATTCTGGAGCAATTACCTACCCTAACTGAACCAGCAGGAGGATCTCCACTTGGGATGGGAAAAGGATAAAGTGAAGTTGCTCAGTCATGTCCAACTCTTTGCAACTCCATGGACTGTAGCCTACAAGGCTCCTCTGTCCATGGAATTTTCCAGGCAAGAGTATTGGAGTGGGTTGCCATTTCCTTTTCCAAGGGATCTTCCCGACCCAGGGATCGAACCCAGGTCTCCTGCATTGTAGGCAGACGCTTTACCATCTGAGCCACCAGGGAAGACCCAAAACAGAAGCTCATTCAAAGCATTCAAGTTACTCAGAGTGCCTCACCCTTAAATCCTGGAATCTCAGCCCTTTGATGACTGCTGATGTGGGTCTGTTTGAAAAATGCTCCCTCCAACACTCTGTGGAATAGTTTAAACTACAGTTTGCTAAATATGGAAATTGTAGCAAATTTGCTACAGTGGTTGCCCTTACGCTTCCAATGATAGCAACATGGATACCCAATGAACATTTGTGGCTGCTCAGTCACGTCTGACTCTTTGCAACCCCATGGACTATAGCCCGCCAGGCTCCTCTGTCCCTGGGATGCTCTAGGCAAGAATACTGGAGCGGGTTGCAATTTTATACTCCACGGGATCTTCCTGACCTAGTGATTGAATGTGAGTCTGTTACATCACCTACATTAGCAGACAGGTTCTTTACCACTGGTGCTACATTGGAAGTAGTATTTTGGAGGTCTCCAAAATCACTGCAGATGGTGACTACAGCCATGAAATTAAAATATGCTTATTCCTTGGAAGAAAAGTTATGACCAGCCTAGACATCATATTGAAAAGCAGAGGCATTACTTTGCAAACAAAAGTCTGTCTCGTCAAGGCTGTGGTTTTTCCAGTAGTCATGTATGGATGTGAGAGTTGGACCATAAAGAAAGCTGAGTGTCGAAGAATGGATGCTTTTGAACTGTGGTGTTGGGAGAAGACTCTTGAGAGTCCCTTGGACTGCAAGGAGATCCAACCANTTGTTCCCTGCCTGAGACTTGGCCACATTTCAGGGACCAGCTGATATAAATGTACTGTGTCATGAGAACAGTGCTGCTCAAAAAGAGACCCACAGTCATTTTACTGTGCTCTGAGCTAGAGAAGGAACAGCTTTTTGTGTTTTGTGACCACAAACCTGGGATCTTCAGCCCGCTGGAGCTTTTCAGGTGTTTCTCATTACCTGTCAAGACTGGAGTTCCTGGAGGAAAAGGGACACCTCTGCAAACCCACGAGTTCTAATGGGAACCAGCCATAAGAATCTTGCCCTTGGCCCTGAAAACTCAGCCAGCCCTTGCAACTAAACGTTCCTTTTCCTCTATGCCATTTCCTAAACTGGCTTTAGGAAAACTCTTGATTTTGGCTAGCCAGGTCCTATTTTTAGTTGGAAAGAGAACAAAATTGTGTGTCTCTTGTGTGTAATTTTTGACTCTGAGGGAAAGTGATATAAGCAATCTAATATTTGCCTTTAATTACTCACCTAGCTCAGTAGTANAGGAAAACTCTTGATTTTGGCTAGCCAGGTCCTATTTTTAGTTGGAAAGAGAACAAAATTGTGTGTCTCTTGTGTGTAATTTTTGACTCTGAGGGAAAGTGATATAAGCAATCTAATATTTGCCTTTAATTACTCACCTAGCTCAGTAGTAAAACTAGAATATACTAGGACTTCCCTGGTGGTCCAGTGGCTAAGACTAGGCCCTCAATGCATGGGGCCCAGGTTCAATTCCTAGTCAAGGAACTAAATCCCATATGCCACAACCAAGACCTGGTATGACCAAATAAATAAATATTTTTAAAAAGTAGACTATGTTTAGCATGGTAATTATTAAATTTATGATAGATTCCTCAGTAGAATGTTTGCAAGTCAATATCAGCAGTGTTTATTTTGCATCTCGGTTTTAAAACAGTGAGTCTTCTTTTGTTTTGCAAGATATTGTTATATATATAGGGGGAAAAAAGCAACTTATAAAATTGTGAAAAATATATTTGTAGGTATTTTCAGAATTATTCCTTAGAGTACGTCCAGGAGTTGGGCTGTTGGAGCCTCCTCCATCTATGAAATGTACATATCTCCTCTGGTTGNTTGTTCCCTGCCTGAGACTTGGCCACATTTCAGGGACCAGCTGATATAAATGTACTGTGTCATGAGAACAATGCTGCTCAAAAAGAGACCCGCAGTCATTTTACTGTGCTCTGAGCTAGAGAAGGAGCAGCTTTTTGTGTTTTGTGACCACAAACCTGGGATCTTCAGGCTGCTGGAGCTTTTCAGGTGTTTCTCATTACCTGTCAGGACTGGAGTTCCTGGAGGAAAAGGGACACTTCTGCAAACCCACGAGTTCTAGTGGGAACCAGCCGTTAAGAATCTTGCCCTTGGCCCTGGAAACTCAGCCAGCCCTTGCAACTAAACGTTCCTTTTCCTCTGTGCCATTTCCTAAACTGGTTTTAGGAAAACTCTTGATTTTGGCTAGCCAGGTCCTATTTTTAGTTGGAAAGAGAACACAATTGTGTGTCTCTTGTGTGTAATTTTTGACTCTGAGGGAAAGTGATATAAGCAATCTAATGTTTGCCTTTAACTACTCACCTGGCTCGGTAGTGAAACTAGAATATACTAGGACTTCCCTGGTGGTCCAGTGGCTAAGACTAGGCCCTCAATGCATGGGGCCCAGGTTCAATTCCTAGTCAAGGAACTAAATCCCATATGCCACAACCAAGACCTGGTATAACCAAATAAATAAATATTTTTAAAAAGTAGAATATGTTTAGCNCTTTGGAAATTAAAAATACCAAGTTTAGGATGAATCAGGAAATTTCACTTTCTGCAGGGGCCACAAACTTGTAAAGTATGTTGCTTTAATTGAATGATTATAGACCAATGTCTTGACTTTTTCAGGTACAATTGACTTATTTTAAAATGAAAGAAATAGACAACTTCTAAATTCTCTTCCTTTTTCTGTCTAATTTCTGACTAAATTTTTTAATATCTTAAAATAAAGTTTAGAAAAATTAATTGAAAACTAATTTATAATGGGTTAATAAGGAAACTAGGATGCTTGAAAATCCCTAACGTCTTAATTAGACATCATAGAAGAATCACCACAGCAGGCTCAGCGTTACCACTTACCCTGATCTGCTTTCTGTTCACTTCACAATCTGGTGTGGATCTCTGTGACTTTCCAACACTTGATCACTTCTACACATAGGGTTATACTTCATCCTCCTTTTTATTACTTCACCAACTTGTTCTTTGGCTTTTGATCCCTATCGTGTTTTAAATTTGCTCTTTGACTTTGCTGCTGCTAGGTGATATAGTTATACATTTCACCTGATCAACCTCTCTCAGGGTCATACAGAAAATAAGAAATGGGGACAAGAATAGTTTTAGTTGACTGTAGAGTGGGCCCTAGATGGCAAGATCAGTCTGATCTGATATACCAACCTTATATTCTTAATTGTTAAACACAGAGATGCAGACACACTGACGTTTTCAGTGCTAGCATCTCATTCCATGTGATTAATTTCCACTTCCTGGTATATTCATGAGAATACACCAAAAGAAGAAGCAACACAAAAAGTTGCTACAGAGAAAAGGAGATAGAACTGGTAAATTTAAATTATTCTGGGTTTAAGAACAGGACATATAGACTCCTTTTCTGAATATGTTTAAGTGATAAAGTTTATTCATTCACTTACTTTCATGATATTATGATAAGAAAGAGAACAGATTCTGGAGCTTGATTTAAGTTTGAGTCCCATCTCTGTCACAGACCAGTAGGGTAAGTCATTTAACCTTTGTGTCCCTTAGTTTTCTTGTCTGCAAAAATGGGAGTGATAATGGTAGCTTCCTCAAATGATTAATCAGTTAACGGATATGAAACCTATTAGAACACTATTTGGCATTAGCAAGTTTTATATATATATATACATATATATATATACATACATATACACACACACACACACACATATGCCATTTATTATTAATCTATAGTTATTGATTATCTATTACCTATCTAACATAACATGAGGAATCCCACATGCATTAAGTAATTTTTGCTCAGTTGCTAAGTCATGTCTGACTCTTTGCAATCCCATGGACTATCGCATGTGAGGCTCCTCTGTCCTTCACTATCTTCACATCTATAAGTTAGTGGAGGCTATGAAGGATTTGATACCTTTCCACGGGATTTCTTCCTAATATCATCATTATCATTGTCATGGCTAAATTTTTTAGTGTTTCTTTGTGTCTGGCACTCTTGGGTATCTTTCATGATTTTTCTTAATTTTTCTTTAGTTTTCATTTTACAGAAAGGTTAACTATTTGCCAAAGGTCATATAATTCGAAAATGGTAAAGCCAAGGTTGGAACTTGGTAAAACCAAGTTGTATTGGCAATCTGACTTCAATATTCTATGCTTTTAAGAACAATGTATGTCTATAGACTATGGGACGATATGCCACATGCAGAGCATCCATTTGACATACACATATAGCACATTATCGGGGTCAGAGACAAGTCAGACTCTTGTCATCAGATAGCACTTGCCATCAAGAAGATCAGAGGATCAAGGTGAGAATATGAAGATGAAAATGACAAGGTGCACAGTGTGCTCTGACGGTGATAATCATACGTCAAGCAGAATGACCATCCTCTCAGTCTGAGGGAAGGTCAAGGAGGTGTGGGAAAGGATGACAGTCCTCAGCATGGCTAGCATGAAGAGGTAGCAGATAAATAATTGTGAAGGGGCATTCAAGGCAGAAAGACAATATGTAATAAAAGGCTTGATGCACGTGGGGCATGGTGAGACTTTGTGGCTGGTGAGGACTAAATGAGGCCGTGTGACTCCCTGGTGGCTCGGATGGGAAAGAATCTGCCCACAGTGGGGGAGACCTGGGTTTGATCCCTGAAGTGGGAAGATTTCCTGAAGGAGGCCATGGTAACCCAATCCAGTATTCTTGCCTGGAGAAACCCCACGGACAGAGGACCTGGTGGACTACAATCCAGGGGGTTGCAAAGATGCAGACATGACTGAGCGACTAATACTTTCATTTTCTTTCATAATACAGGAACTACAGAGGAAAATGAGGGCATGGCCGGGGAACCTTTATTCACTCATGTGAAGAGTTTGACATTTAATGAGAAAGCTTCAGGAGTCTTTGAAAATATTTAACCAGCAAGAAAACAGGATCGACTTTGCTTGGCAAAGATCATTGCACAAAAAGTATTAAGGAGTGTTTTTATCATGTCTTCAAATTAATGGCATGTTTTATTAGAATCTATCTGTATTAAGCTCCTCTTGTTTTTGTGGATTTACATTAGTGAATTTCAATAGGTAGCATTATTAACACTGCTCACTACTAATACCTACTTCTTCCCTAATTCTTCAGTTTATAGCATGCTTTTAACTCCATTAGCTCCCATAACTTTTAACTACCTTATTTTTTGTATTATTATTTCCATTACAGAGGATGAAACTGAGGCTGAGCAATGTTAACCTTCACAGACTTGCCTCAGAGTCAAAATCCTGGGAATAAACATGAACACAGAAGCCTTAGTGTTACTACGTGAGCATCCTCCTTTCCCCTGTGACATCGTACAAAGGAACCCTCTCTCAAATCCCGGGTGTAACTTGGACATGCCTCTAGGTCACCAGGGTCAGTTCTGACCCAACCTACCTGTCTCAGCCCATTTGGGCTTAGACATATCTGGAGACACAAGCTTAAACACCAAATGATTATTTCTCACAGCTCTTGAGGTTGGAAAATCCGAGATCAAGGTGCTGGCAGAGTCAATGTCTAGTGATCTCTTGCTTCCTGGTTTAAAGAAACTATCTTCTCGCTGGTCTTCACATGGCAGAAAGTGAGCAAACACTGTGGGGTCTCTTTTATAAAGGCTCCACCCTCATGGACAAGTGAAAGTTTCTCAGTTGTGTCCGACTCTTTGCTCATGGACTGTACAGTCCATGGAAATCTCCAGGCCAGAATACTGGAGTGGGTAGACTTTCCCTTCTTCAGAAGATCTTCCCAACCCAGGGATGGAACCCAGGTCTCCCACAATGCAGGCAGATTCTTCGCCAGCTGAGCCACAAGGGAAGCCCAAGAACACTGGAGTGGATAGTCAATCCCTTCTCCAGGGGATCTTCCTGACCCAGGAATTGAACCTGGGTCTCCTGCATTGCAGGTGGATTCTTGACCAACTGAGTTAAAACCACCTCCCAAAGGCTTTACCTCCAAATACCATCATGTAGGGCATTAATACACAAACTGTGGAGGACACAAATATTCAGTCTCTAACACTATAAAATGCCATTTTCCTTTCTTCCTGGAAAATGAACATTGATTGCATTCTGGAAGTTATTTTTTGGCCAGTGAAATATAGGGGGAATTCTTCTGTAGGCCAGTAAGAAATATTTCTTCTTTGGCAAAAGGATAGAGTAAGATGATGGTCCCTTGCCCGCTGTTTTTGTGTGCTCTTGCGTGGAAATGTCGTATTGGGAGCTGGGCAGGTGTCTCATCAACTCTGAAATCTTTTGAGGACAAAGGGCAATATGCTGAGGATGGAGGAAGGGAAGGGCGCAGTGTTCAGGTCGCCACGGTGGATGCTGGAAAATGTTGCTCAGATCTCAAGGCAAGATTGAAAGACAGTTGCGTCTGTTACTGGGAATGCCACTGACAAGTGGCCCTCAACGGTCAGTTCCTTTGAGATGTGCCAAGTGCACAGTTACCTTGCCTAAAGCCACGCCCCTTTCCTAGGATGACCAGCATTCTTTGACTGATGGGCTCAAGGGTGTACAATCCCAGCCTCATCACTGCAATAGAAGATAGCTGTGAGAGGTCACTCAACCGACAGACCCCTCTTGAAGTCAGCTGAGGGTGCTCTTGGGCCTCTGTGACAGCTTAGCTTCACCTTCTGCTCAGTGGTGCCTCTTTGCTTTCCTCTCCACAACATCGATTTCAAAGATAATTTCTTTAATAATCTCTGATAAATTAAAAATAATCTCAGTTTGCTTTCTGGGGAAACCAACCTCAAATAGTCCCTGTGGCTATTTTTGCTGACTGAACAAATCATGAACCATCTATATTTTAGTAAGTGAAAATTTATCTCATGGCTTCAACTATGATTATTTGGCATTCATCACACTGTTTTGTCCCTCTAGTCAAAGCTAGAAAAAACTACTGGTTTTTCCAGTTGTCATGTATGGATGTGAGAGTCGGACTATAAAGAAAGCTGAGTGCCGAAGAATGGATGCTTTTGAACTGTGGTGTTGGAGAAGACTCTTGAGAGTCCCTTGGACTGCCAGGAGATCCAACCAGTCTATCCTAAAGGAAATCAGTCCTGAATATTAATTGGAAGGGCTTATGCTGAAGCTTAAACTTCAATACTTTGGCTACCTGATCCAAAAAAAATACTGTCTCATTGGAAAAGATCCTGATGCTGGGAAAGATTGAAGGCTAGAGGAGAAGGGGATGACAGAGGATAAGATGGTTGGATGGCATCACTGACTCAATGGCCATGAGTATGAGCAAGCTCCAAGTGTTGGTGATGGACAGGGAAGCCTGCATCCATGGGGTCGCAAAGAGTTGGACACAACTGAGCGACTGAACTGAACTGAACACTGTTTTGTACATATACCCTAATGTCTTCAAAAGTGTTCATCGTGTTTTATTCCTTGCCATGTCTGTGTCTCCTCTCAGATTCATAATAATAATTGTAGCTTAATGGGCACTCAATATGTGCTTGTTAAAACCTATATCTATTTTCATGGGCCTCCCTGGTAGCTCAGCTGGTAAAGAACCTGCTTGCAATACAGTAGTCCCAGGTTCGATTCCTGGGTCAGGAAGATCCCCTGGAGAAGAGATAGGCTACGCACTCCAGTATCTTTGGCTTCCTTGGTGGCTCAGGCAGTAAAGAACCTACCTGCAGTGTGGAAGACTTGGGTTTGATCCCTCAGTTGGGAAGATCTCCTGGAGGAGGGCATGGCAACCCACTGCAGTATTCTTGCCTGGGGAATCCCCATGAACAGAGGAGCCTGATGGGCTATAATCCGTGGTGTTGCAAAGAATCAGACATGACTGAGCAGCACAGCACATAGCTATTTTAATACCTGATGGTCAGGATGTTCTAGTAGGTGAACTGTTTCTGCAGACCTTCATTTTACACATGGTCAGTTATCTACATCACATTTTCTTTCTTTTTTTTTAAAGGAATTTCACTAAATACACTGAAATCCATCCCATACCATATTTAAGCTTTCTAACAATGACATCCCTCCCAAATTGAAACTTAGCATTTAGATGTTTAGAAAAGAATTCTATTGCTGGTCCAAGATGACATATTTCACTATATCAGGGTTCTTAATGAAAAGTAAACCAACACTGAATGTCATTCTCTAAAAAAAACCTAGTTCTGTCAAAAGTAATACATATATATATATGTATACACACACACACACATACATATATATATAATATATACACGCACATATAAATATATATATACACACACACATGCATACATATTTATACATACATACATACACACATATATATACACACACATAAAATACATACCCCCACACACAAATACACACACACACACACACACACACACACACACATGCATGCATGCATGCATACTAAGCCACCTCAGTTGTGTCCCCGTGGACTGTGACCCTCTAGTCAAAGGTAGAAAAAACTACTGGTTTTTCCAGCAGTCTTTGTGACCCTATGGACTGTGTAGCCCACCAGGCTTCTCTGTCCATGGGATTTCCAGGCAAGAATACTGAAGCGGGTTGCCACGCTCTCCTGAAAGGGATCTTCCTGAGCTGGGGATTGACCCCGCAGCTCTTATGTCTCCTGCATTGGCAGGTGCATTCTTAGCACTAGTGCTACCTGGGAAGCCCTGTATATATACATGCATGTACATATCAATAATTATATATTTTAATAAATATATATATGTACTTCTGGAAATAATATAAAAGATAAAAAGAAACAAAAGGAATAAAATAGCTATAAACAACAGTCCTAGGACAAAGTTCCATCACTGCCACTTACAGCAGTATAATCGTGAGCATATTTTTTAAGCTTTTGAGACTCAGTACTTTCAGCTATAAAATGGGCAAAATCAAATGCTATAAGGCTGCTTCAAGTTTCTTATAAAGTTGTAGTTCAGTCATTTACTCCTAAGGTTTTCTGTGCTGTCTCTCTGTTTCAGGATCTAATGCTAATTTTGATCTAGAATATTTGATCAGGATGTTTTCTCTCTTTGTTACTACACTCTCCCTCTGTTATTTCCTGAGACCCATGATTATTTGGGCTTCCCTGGTGGCTCAGAGGTTAAAACGTCTGCCTGCAGTGTGGGAGACCTGGGTTCGATCCCTGGGTCAGGAAGATCCCCTGGAGAAGGAAATGGCAACACACTCCAGTATTCTTGCCTGGAGAATCCCACGGACGGAAGAGCCTGGAGGGCTACATGATTATTGCCCTGCCTGCCTGGAAGCTGATCTGTATTTGACACCTAATGCTTCCTGTTAGAATACTTATCTTCTCATTCACAGATATTCTGTTTCATTGTTTTCATATGGGCTCCATTGAGTAACTGTGTTTTCCCGCAAAAGAGGTCTTCCGGCAGGCAAGCAAGGAGGTGTTCACATTTTTATGTAAAATTTAATGTATGCAAATATTTTTTTAAACACTTTACCATTTATTAATTGTCTTCTATGGGCAAGGTAAGGGGCTTCCCCTGTGGCTCAGTGGTAAAGAATCTTCCTGCAATGTAGGAGATGTGGGTTCGATTTCTGGGTCAGGAAGATTCCCTGGAGGTGGTCATGGCGACCCACTTTAGTATTCTTGCCTGGAGAATCCCATGGATAGAGGAGCCTGGTGGGCTACAGTCCATAGAGTCACAAGGAGTCAGACACAACTGAAGCGACTCAGCACAACACAGCATGGAGCAAGGTACTTTCGATACTCCATAAGCTTTAGTCTTCGCAGCAGCCTTACAAAGCAAGGAATCATTTATTCATTTTCCAGATGGAGAAAGTAAGGCTTAGGGCAATCAAGTAAGTACCCAGTGTAGCTCACTTGAGTAGTGAGTCAGTATCACAGCCAGAACTCCATGACCCCCACAGCTGTATCATTCCCTTGACACCATTTGGCAAATGGAAGGAGAGAGAAACACAAACTGTGAACAAAAAGATAACTGTTTGTAATTCCTCATTCAGAGATAAGCTAGACATAGGTTTTTTGTTTTGTTGTGCTTGTTTTTTATGAGAATCAAGGTCTGCAAGATGCTTAATTAACAATGATAAATTTTGAAAATCATTTAACATAAACTATTTAATAGAAGGATGATGGGCGATGTTTATATTGCAACCTCACTTTGAAAAGGAATTAGCCCCATGACCTTCTTAACAACTGGAAAATATGCAGCGCTTGATAATAATTTAAATTTAGAGAAAACTTGGAATGATTGGACAGTAAAATATTTGCTGTGTTTTGTTCTTTCAGAAGAATCAGACCTAGGGAAGAGGTATAGAAACATAGCATTTCATTTTCCCCAACTGATTGATCAGATAACATGTCAACCTCATGGAGGGCATTTATATTTGGAATATTTTTAAGAAGAGTATACTGCCAGCAACACAGGACCTTAATAAATACAATTTGATAAAAAAGACACCAAAGTTCAGCTTTTGCTCCTAAGAGTATAATATAACCCAGCTTTATTTACTAAAGAATCATTCACGCAGACTGGAGCCTCTATTTACAGTTCATAAAGGAACAAAAACTATTGAATATGAGAAGAAAGATTTATTTTCTAGTAAGATATTAAAGTGATGACACAGGCTGAATGATCAGGGAGGAAGGAGGTTTTAGAGGAGAAAGATGAAGGAATAGTTTCAAGCATGAAGGAAAATATCATTTTTAAATAGTGTTTTTAAACTAAAAGGGACATGGTAACCACTAATATGCAAAAATGTGTGTGTGTGTGGGTGGGGGGGACACATTTAGAATTTACTAATTGTTGGCTCTATCCTGTGATGTAAATATTTTCTTTTTACTGGTGAGGAAACTGAGACACCTCTGGGTTAAGTGACACACACAGGAATTCCACAGCTGATGAGTGATGGATGTAGGCATTAAGCCCAGAAACCCAGCTTCAGAGTCCGTGCTCCTAACCACATCCTTGTGTGCCATTCATAGAACCTTCCCTGAGATTCTTGAATGAGGTAGGAAAGTTAAACTGGTTTCTAAGTGTCTGACAGACCCTTTACCTATATTTTCTTTGATTCCTATCACGACTCTGAGAAGTAGCTAGTATCACCCATGCTTGAAAGAGGAAGAAGGGAGATCCAGAAAGGATGACCATCTTGTGCAAAGCCACCCAAATCATAAATTATATAGCTGAGATTCAAGCTCAGGCTGCGCCAAACATTGACACGATACACTTGCTACCTTTGCTTTGACTCTCTAAGTACCCATCATTTTTATGATAAAGTGGTAAAGACAAAGAAGAGGAGATTTAGACACCTTTATCTCTATACGCAAAAGAGGGATAAGGATAAGTTGAACATATGAGGAAAGTCAACTCAGCTGAATAGCTTACTTCTGAGCATGTATGGTGGACACTGCTTGGTGCTTAGTAAGTTGTCTTCTTACAAAGAAATTCTCTGTCTGGTAGGCATCCTAGGCGAATATCCAATGACTGTAGAGCTGTGAGTGTGAATAAGAAATGGTGCCAAGAAGGAGATGGTAGCAGTATCCTCAAAAGAGGCCATGTGATTAAAAAAAAAATCTGTATCTATGTCTCCACTATTACTCTGTGCCACGTGCTGGGCTAGGCCTTCACATGTATTACTTTTCATCTGTATTATAATTTTATTTTCATTGGAGTATAGCTGATTTACAAAGTTGTGCTGGTTTCTGCTATATAGCAAAGAGAGTAAGTTATAGATTTTATAGATTCTTTTCCCATATAGGTCATTGCAGAGTACTGAGTAGAGTTTCCTCTGCTATATAGTAGGTCCTTATTAGTTATATATTTTATATATAGTATTGTGACTATGTCAATCCCAATCTCCCAATTTATCCCTTCCCTGTTCCCATTCCCAACCCCTCCCCCATCCCAGGTAATTATTCTATGCATGTTCACATGAGTCCTGTGAAGTAGGGACTGTTACTGCTTCATTTTACAAACGGGGAAACAAAATTTCACAAGCTCAAAGAGTTAGAATGCATTAAGCATAGTCACACACCTAGGAAGTCATGGAATTCAAACCCATCTTGACTCCAGGGCTAGAGGGAAAAGCCACTATTTTCTATTAGGGAGATTCCAAAATCTCACTACAGGCTTAAGGTACCTAACCAGTCTCCTTATAGTACCCTGGGTTGACAGAAATGTAACAAATATGTACAGAATGCACAGTCAAAGTTGGAATCAGAAATTTAATTTCTTAAATTATTCAACATTAAATAAGCATGCACAGAATGCTCTTTATGTGCAAAGCACTGTTTCAAAAATTAGGGACACGTGGTAATCTGTAAGCTATGTTAGTTTTAAACCAAAGTGAAAGGGTAAAAGCCTAAAGTATGTACTATATGTGTATGTGCTGTGTGTGTTCAGTCATGTCCAGCTCTTTGTGACCTCACGGACAGTAGCCTAGGAGCCTCCTCTGTCCATAGGAGCAGCCCAGCAAGAATACTGCAGTGGGTTGTCATTTCATCCTCCAGGGGATCTTCCCAATTCAGGGACTGAAACTCCACCTCCTGTGGCTCCTGCATTGGCAAGTGGATTCTTTACCACCAGGCTGACTGGGAAGCCCGTGTAATAAATGATGCAGTGAAAAGTGATTTGAAGAAGAAGAAAACAGGATATTGTGTTCCAAAGTATCAGGGAAGCAGAGCTTTGTTAGAAAACAAAGACAAGACGACACTGGGGGAAACACCTGAATGAAGGACAAGGGAGAACATTCGGGAAAGGCCAAGTCTCTGAGGCCACGAGGAGCCAGGGGCGGGGGTGACATGCTGTAGATGATGTAGCAGAGGATGAGGGTGACTGAAAAGGCAGAGAGAAGGATATGGGGATGGGCAGGGGCCAAAGCTAAAGGTCCTTGTGGGCTGAGAATTTATTTTGAGTGTGAACCATTTAGGGGCATTTTGAGCAGGAGGGTATGATCAGCATGATCTGAGTCAAGCTTAAAAATTTCAGCTTGGCTCAGCAGGACCTTGGGGCAGGAGGCCATGCAGCCCTCTAGGCAAAGGTTGGCCGGTAGCATGGACTAGTGCCATAGCCGTGGGAATCGAGAGGAGTTGGAGAGGTAATACTCTGAGATTAGGAAGTTTGCACTGGAGTCATCATCAAAGTCTCTCCCTGGAATCAAGCTACACGGGAAACAAAATCATCATCAGGGACCACTTCCATGTGTGCTGTGCTAAGTCACTTCAGTCGTGTCCAACTCTTTGTGACCCCATAGACTGTAGCCCCCCAGGCTCCTCTGTTCATGGGATTCTCCAGGCAAGAATACTGAAGTGGGTTGCCATTCCCTTCTCCAGGGGATCTTCCCAACCCAGGGATCAGACCGATGTCTCCAGCATTGCAGGCAGATTCTTTCTGCTGTGCCACCAGCAAAGTCCCTCCCTAGTTTACTATGAATGATTACATTGCTGTCATCTGAACTTCCTGTGACTGGAACTTGACTTCCTGACGTCAAACGTGATGAGCCTAGAGATAATCTAGAAGGTGGGTTTGTGGGCATAAAATCTGGACTGAGTGAAAGGAACTGGATGCTGGGGAACACCAGGAAACAGCCTGCTTCAGCATGTTCTCAGTAAGGGTGGTCTTGCCAAGGAAGTACATGAAGTTCAGGGGCCACATTGCTATGCATCCATCTCCACACCAGGAATCAAACTGCCTTTCAGATCACTGCTCAGAGTGGCCCAGCATGTTTGCAACTTAAAATGTTGTTTTGCTGTACTCCCAGAGCTAATAATCTCTCATTATTACTACAATTTGATGATTATATGATTGTGCAGTGGGGCTTAAAATTTACCCATTATTCCCTAGGTGTGCAAAAGAATGGAGCTATTATGTTTTTTCTATAAATGATCAAAATATTCTTACAAGCTTTTATTCTCAGAAGTGGAGGGGGTGAAAGGGTGAAACCAATAATCACTACTTTCTTATTTGAGACGACTTTTTTTTTTTTTTTTCCACTAAACTTACTCTCTTTGGAGAGATAAAAGGATGAAATTCAATCAATCCAATCAGGCTGGTTTGTTTGTTTGTTTGTTTGTCCTCCAAAGGATCTCCTCTCTCCTTCTCCCTGGCATGGCATTTTGGTGCAAGAGAAGCTCACATAATGTCAATCAAAAGAGGCATTCTGGCTGGCACCATGCCCTCACTGGTTTCTTACTAGTGTGTTTGGTTTGGTCTTTATGCACCTGTTTTGCTTTGGAATTTTTGTCTTTAAAATTAAAAGAAAACATATCTCTACAGATGATTGAATTTCATTCCTTTTATAGCTGAGTAATATTTCATTATATATATATATGTCATATATACATTTTGCATATATTTATATCTCACAGCTTCTTTATCCATTCCTCTGTCAATGGATATTTTAGCTGCTTCCATGTCCTTCCTGGCTACTGTAAATAGTATGCAATGAACACTGGGATGCATGTGTTTTCTTTTTGAATTATGATGTTCTTGACGTATATGTCCAGGAGTGAGAATGCTGGGTCAGGTAGTAGTTCTAATTTTATTTTTTTAAGGAACCTCCATGACATATATGCACCACCACAGGTAAAACAGTTAGCTAGTGGGAAGCTGCTGTATAGTACAGGAAGCTCAGCTCTGCACTCTGTGATGACCTAGATGGGAAGGATGGGGGGCAGTTGGAGGTCTAAGAAGGAGGAGATATATGTATGCCTATAGCTGATTCACTTTGTTGTACAGCAGAAACTAAGACAACATTGTAAAGCCACTATATCCCAGTTTTAAAAGAAGTGTGTCTATAGGCATGTCTTCATTTTAAGCGCGATGTTGGCACCTGCTATTGAAATCTGCCATGCTAGACTATTGCTTNCTATAGCTGATTCACTTTGTTGTACAGCAGAAACTAAGACAACATTGTAAAGCCACTATATCCCAGTTTTAAAAGAAGTGTGTCTATAGGCATGTCTTCATTTTAAGCGCGATGTTGGCACCTGCTATTGAAATCTGCCATGCTAGACTATCGCTTGTCTCTTATCTTGAGGTCCACAGACTTGTGAGGGTCCACCATGCGGTCAGCACCTCTGGTGGTCCCTGCACATTTGGAAACCCTTAGGGCTTTTACAATTTATGTGGAGACTTTTCTCTGCATGCTTCTCATCTGCTTGCTGCTCTCCAGCCCTGTCCCAACCCCAGACCATCCAGATGGAGCAGGGAGCGCAGAAGGCATGTCTTCTATTCTCCCACCGCCTCTCCGGGCTTCCTTTGCTGTTTTCCCTTTCTAGCCTCCCCTTTGGTCAGAACTCTTTGAGGAAGGTGGGCAGCATATCTCATTCACCCGAAGAACCTCCAACTCTTTCTCCTTTTGACACCACGAGGAGTGGTGTCTAGGGCTAGAAAGGTCTCTAGTCCTCCTCCCCACTAGCCTCCATCTCTTCTCACTTGTGGCTCTAATTTTCATCTTGCTTCCGGAATTAATGGCAGAAGGCATGACTGGAACCAAGCCCGTTTACAGATATAGAAAAACACGTGACGAGGTGCCCTTTGGATTTGATGGCCTTTCATCAGGCAGCCATGGAAACAAGCAAGTGCCTCCTGCTTATCTCTGCTCTGAACCATGTGTGGTTAGTCTCATGGTTTCATTCCTAGGAGGCAGTCTACTTCCTCTCTGTCAAAGTTCTTAGGGGTTATGTGTAGCCCCAGAGGACACTTAAAAAGTACAGAGCACTCTGAGCATATAAAAGAACAAGACAGGGATAACTAATAATTTTAGAAGAGTTTATGTGCTAGAGACTGCTAGGAGATTTACATACATTTTCCAAATTAATGCAACTAAATGCAATCTCTCCATCAGTAATTCAGTAATGGAGACTTTCAGAGTCTCAGTTCAACATAGTTACACATTTACTGAAGTCCCACAGATACTTCAAACCCCAAATGTCTACTCTTCTCTGTACAGAATATTCTCATTCCTCATCCCCATTTTAGTGGATGTCAAATTATAGGCTTAGATTATTGTCAATCCAATCATAGGCTTAGAAAGTTTGTAATCATACTGCACTGCTCCTTCCACCTAAGCAGATATTATCTTAAAGTTTCTGCCACCTTAATATATTTCACCTCTTCATCTTCATTCCTCCATCTATTCTGTCACAGGCTTGATTTAGACATTTATCAACTCCCATTCTGAAAACTCTAATAGAAGCCTAATTGGTCTGTTTCATTTCCTGCTCCACACACCATAAAGCGAGCTTTCTAACACATAGATTTGATGCTATCATCCATTCACACTGAATATTCTTTAGTGGTTCTCTGTTCCTCCTTTATAAAGTTCATCCCCTTAGCATGGCTTGAAAAGCCCCCTGACTTCCTCTTTGCAGCCTTACTGCAATGCTTTCTGGCATTTCACACTTTTGTGCCTTTGCACTTGCTTTTCCCTTGGCTTAAAATCTCTTTTTACTTATGTCTCTTTCCCTGTCATTCTACTTATCTGCCAAAATGAATCCAAGAGTAAAGCCTTTCTGATGTTCCAGTTAAGATCAACCCATTTTCCTCTGTGCTTCTACAAATCTATGTATCACGGGATGTTGCCATAGATATCCAGTGATATTTGTGCTTGGATCACTAATGCCCAGAAAAGCCTCCGGCTCTTAGTTGGAACCAATAGATATTCAACATCCACACTGAAAGAAAGACAAAGAAGGAGAGAAAAGGAAAGAAGGGACAAAGGAAAAATATACAAAGTGACGGGAAAGGAGGAGAGACAGAGGAGAAAGAGGTAGACGTGGAGGAAGAGAGAAAGGAAAGTTGAGGAAGAGGAAAGACAGGCAAACTATAGGATTATTAGCCAAGGTCGCTATGCCTACATTATAAGAATGCCACTCTTGTTCTGAGAGTGAGAGGAAGGCAAGCATGAGATCTGCAAAGCACGTTTGAGTAGTTATCAACCCTGGAGCACCTCCAGGTCATTTCTCTGGTTTTCCCACTTAAGCCAAACCAAGGCTTGCTGGGCATCCTCCACACAAACCACAGTGAGAGAGCAGCTGCAGTAAATGTGCTTGGTTCTATTACTGTTATTTTCAGGAGAGATGAATCAAAATACCTGCTATCCACATCCAAGACCAGTTATCAGTCCTGGCAGCTCCCAGAAGCATTGCCTGACCTCCTGGATTGCCATCTGGGTGCTTGCCACACATTCAGCTAAAGCAGGCTCCCTGCCTGACCATTGAATTCATTGGCCTGGAGACTCAAGCACTGAGCTATTCAGAAGCCAGGCACCACTCATCACAAGCTTAAACACGAGCTGGAAGTCAGACGCTATGGTAGATGTGTGACTACAAGGAAAAGGAACTATGTGAACAAAATAAGACTATTGATTTGATTTATGGAAATAAAATATTACTTTGTGATTCTAGAGCTGCTCTTGTGCCATATTGACCTTGTCTCTTCTGCAACCCCTCCTCTTTACAAATATTCACCCTGGAGCTAACATAGATCAGATAATATTAATGATAATTGACAGTGTCAACCACAGCAGCAATAGCAGTCAATGATAGAGAGGGCACCTCCTCAGGGGTCAGATACTAAAGACATTGTACAGAAGAGGGAACAAGATTGTCAACGTAAGTTTTCAGGATAGGCATTAGTATGTCCGGTTTATAGAAGAAGCAGTTTTGGAGAAGTGGGACCCATCTCTGTGCTTCCAGTTTTGTTCAAGGTCACATCAGAAGTAAACATGTTGGGTTCAACCCCTCTGTGGGTTCCCATTCCCTTAGAGTAGTCCCCTCATTCACAAATGGCTCTGGGGGCCTTCACAACTTTACCTGTAGCTGCTTTCCTGTCTCATCACTGTGCTCTCATTTCGCCAGTGACAAGCTTTTGGCTTTTCATTTGCGCCTTGCTCATAAGTGTCTTGTAGACCTTTGTGCTTGCTGATCTTGCCTAGAGCATCCTCGGTCCTTTCCATGGTTGACTACTTCAATTCTGCTCATGTCATATTCTCAGAGATGGCTTGTTGGCCATTCATTCTGGAATAATCTCATGGCAGTCTGCCCACCCTCCTCCCAACCCGAATGGCAAATATCACCATCACCATCAGCTCTGGCGTTTTGATATCAGATTTTAAAACATACACTAGATTGTGACTTTTTATAATCACTTAGAAAATAGGAGGAACAGGCATTATCTCTATTTTACTGATGAGGAAAGTGAGGTTAAGAGAATATTTTAGCAATCAATATGGAAAATTAGTAAATGTAGACCAATATGGGCTCAAAATTCCTGCTGGGCACTTCCACTGCCTCACCACATACAATTTGTTATCTCTGTTATAGGACCTCACACCTAAGTTTTTAATTTCATGTCTAACAATCATTCCACCCACCTTCTCCTGTGGTGTCAAAATGATTACATAAAATTTTAAGTTTTCAAAATATCACTCATCTTGGCTGGTTTATACACAGTCAGAAAATAAAGGAACTATATATATATGTATATACACATACACACACACATACTTATGGATAAATATATGTCTCTCCATACATACATACACACACACACAAACTACTCTATTATTGCAAATATTTAAGTTGATGCTTAAATAAACTCTTTAAAATATATACATATATCCTTGTTGCTCGTTTATTTGTTGGTGTCATCACATGGCTTGTGGAATTTTAGTTCCCCAAATAGGGATTGAACTCAGGCACTCAGCAGTGACAACATGGACTGCTATACTGAACCACCAGGGAATTCCAGAAAACTCTCTTTTTGCTTGAAGGCAGCTCATAGATTTCTGCATAATGTTAAAGCTGAACTTTGCCTGTTACTACCTTATGAAATTCCTTCTAGCCTTTCATGATAATTGAATGAGATTTTGTGATATCTTTCTCATATTCATATCTGTATCTATATACTTATACATACACATGCATTTGATATAGATAATTCAAGTGTTGGGTTGAGATTGACAGGCTAGCAAAAAGGGAGAGAAAGATTAAAAAAAGCCTAGTTTATTTCTGTGTTGTCTTGTTAGTTTCTCAGAGAGCTTTCCATTGACTTGATTTTAATTAAGTTTTCTTTAAGCCTAAGAGTTCTGGGAAGCTAAGTGAGTATGGGTGCCAGGTGGGATTATGCCAGGAACTCCCAGATCTAATTTTTTAAATTATTCTTCATAGCAAACACTCACTACACAGATCCTATTGACAAATGACCTGGATCCAGCTGAGAGTGTTGGTTGATCATTTGTGTTTGGTGTTGTCAAAGATGTCGGTGTTAGCAGAAATGCTGAATCGTCACCTGTCCCCTGGGTCAGAGAGGCAGCCTGATGTGAGGCAGGGAGGGCTGGACCAGGTGTTAGTAGAGGTGAGTTTTTGCTACTAACAACCTGTGTGACCTTCAGGATGCTGGTGCAATTTCCTAAATTTCACTTCTGTCAGTTGTCAAGTGAACTAAATAGACTGTATTATAGACAAAATGAAAGGAATGAAAGCTCTATGCTTCTGGAGTTTTATTTAAAGCAGGCAATAAGCTTTATCCTTCTCTGTTTTTGTTGTTCGGTCACTAAGTCATGCCCGATTCTTTGTGACCCTATGAACCGCAGCACGCCAGGCTTCCCTGTCCTCCACCATCTCTCTGAGTTTGCTCAAATCCATGTCCATTTGGTTGGTGCTACCATCCAACCATCTTATCCTCTGTTGCCCTCTTCTCCTCTGACCCTCAGTCTTTCCCAGCAGCAGGGTCTTTTCTAATGAGTCAGCTCTTTGCTTTAAACAAAGCGAAATAAGATTTGTTGCAAACACACAGCTCTTCCTCCTGTCTGGAATCTATTTCACCCTTAACTGTCTGGGTAATTTCTACTCAACTCTCAAGACTCACCTCGGAAAGCATCTATTAACTGCCTCACTAACACTTTCACTTTCTTCACATAGTTGGCTTCGTCTCTCTGTGCTCACAGTTTTCTATGTCTTGTCTGAGACTGTCAATTACTTGAGGTCAGGGATTATGCCCTTTGCTATTTCTGTAAGCCTGGTACATTGTGCAGAATCGCCTCTCTAGTCGATGAACAATCGATATGTGTAAATAAATCAATGTAGGGATAAATGGATGCTAGATAGGAACAGTAAGGAATAGAAACAGGCGTCTTACTTTTTCACAATGGTTTAAATTTTCCATATTGTGAAATTATTTGTTTGCTTGTCTTGGTTCCTTATACAGATAAGAACAGGGAGGATCAGAGACAATCTAAGTCACCCAAGGACAAAGTCATATCCCAGGTCACCGGCAAAGGTGGTGGACAATTCTGGTCATCTGGGGCAGGATCTGCTCTCTTTCCTAACACCAGGCCTCAGGCCATCCACAGTAGTTCTCAACATCTCATGATGCAGGTAACATTCCACCTTTCAGGAAAGGACAGGTAGGTGCCCTAAAAATGATGAAGGCCTGACCACTGTGCTTGACATTATACTGGGCTGGACAAAAACTTTGTTCTGGTTTCTTTTTATGGTTTTATGGAAAAACCTGAATGAACTTTTTGGTCAACCCAATGTAATATAGTAAACTAAAATAGAGTCAGGCTGGTTGGCTGACTCATGCATGAATTTCCGTAGGAAAGGCTCCTTAACATTTGTTTAGTATTTCAGAGTGTTCAAAATGTATTAACAAGTCTGTTTTTGCTTTGTTTTGTCATTGTGAAGCCCAGAGAAACAAGCCCTTAGTGAAAAGTGTGGTCAGGTCCGCAAACTGATCAATAACCAGACCTTGAGCCCACACGTCTCCTGGCCTTACTGCTTGGGGGCATGAAAAGTGCCTGAGAGTGAACTTACGCCTCCATTCACCAGGAATGACCTTGCGGAATATATGGTGTAAGTGTCCTGGTGTGGGTGACCGATTATTTGGTCACCTGCCTATCCCAGCAGACATGACTTTTGCGAGTTCTTCCTAACTTGTAGGAGGAGTGGTGGAAAGGTCAGAGTGGCCTAGAGACACAACTCCTAAACTTCAAGAAGCAGTTTCCAGCCTCCTCCCATGGAGTGCATGGTCCAGGAAAACACTTTCACACAAAGCTGTGGAAACGATTTTATGTTTAGCCAGTGGTTGGCTTCAGTAGTTAGTAAAGGCTTGTGAACAGAGAAGGAGCTTGACCTGATCTGAACTCTACAACTTCCTTCAGATTGTTCAGAAAAAAAAAAAGGTTGTTTGTATATATGTGTGTTGTGTGTGGATAGAAAGAGAAATGAGAGAGAAGAATGTTTAAAGAATGTTTAAAGCAAGTATGTCGAGATGTTTACAATGAGTGAAACAAGTGAAAACAAAAGTACTATTTTTGTCAATATTTTTTATAGATTTGAATACTATAAAAGTACAAAAAAAAGTAAAAAACACTGAAAATTAAACATGGAAAAAATTACTTGGGATTGGGCTGTGAAGTCACCCATTCTTGTGTGGGCAATTAGAAATTAATGAGACAGCCCTTTATGCTCACAGGCAGGTGGGCCGATGTGCCAGTCACATCTCTAAAGTGGCAGGCCCATAAGAACTAGCACCTCAGAAGGGTTTGCCTGCTCCCGGTGTCACCAGCTGGCCTCTGATGACTTCTGCACAGCCATCTCCACTCTGCAGGCTCAAATCCACCTCTCCACTTTCTCAGCCTGCTGTCCCTGATGTATATAAGAGTGGAACTCATTTTGTCTGACTCCAAAGCCCATTGCATCCCACTGGATTAGGCTTTCCAATAAAGACACACTGGGTAACTACTTGGGGGAAAAATGCTAAGTGGCGAACACAGTATATAGATTCCAATGTTGGAGAAATGTGGGTGAGGTTGAGGCTGGTCATGCTTGGAGATCAAAGTGAGTGCCCAGAGCTTGACTCTATTGCCCCTGACTGCAGATCTGGTCACAGCGGATGGAACCAGGGTGAGGATTCGGGGAGCCACACAGGATAACCAGGCAGGTTGGGAGTCCCAGACAAGTCTTTCTTGCTCAAAGGCAGCAGCAGGACTGAACCTTCTTTTAAGTAGTGATGTTGAGGCATCAAGGGGCCAGGAGAAGAATGCAGGGGAAAGGAAGGATGCGGGGTGAGTCTGGCTGACGCTAGCTGCACTGAATATGAACCCATCTGAAATGAAGTGGTCAGCTTTGCCAGCAAGAATATTTGCGATGGGATTCCTCTGTCCCCCTTCTGTTTCTCTATTATGAGAGAATGGAACGCAGAGAGACACAGAGCTAACAACAGCCAATGTATCTAAATGTTAATGATGCTAATTACTGGCCTGGAGAAAATCTTTTAGTTCAAGTGAAATATTTCACAAACATCATTGGCAGAATTTGTGTGGGATTAGCAGTTCTCTTACCAATCAAGGGCCTTTTTCATTCCAAGTAAAGAATTAACACTCCGCAGGCAGTCTGCGGATTTGGTAGCACAAGACGGTCTAAGCATGGCTGCAAACAGAGAAGGGAGGTCCTATGAAGGTCAGGGTGTCACAGGCTGAGACAGGTGAGGCTGGGTAGCTCTATAGGGTGTGATTAACCAGACTGTGTCCTTGACTTTTATCAACCCATTTCCCCCTTAAGTGCAAGGCTCACTCAGCTGACAAACCATCAACTCATTTTGGGATGCTTTTACTCATGGTAAAATAGTTAGAGTGCAGAGACAAGGAAAGGATGGGGTCTGTGGGCAAGGAGACAGGTACACAGCTAGCCAGTCTGGGGTTGAGAAAGTGCCTGGAAGATAGTGAGAGGGAAGACTTTGCAGGAGATCTCTACAACAAAGACTCTCAAAGTGTAATCTCCAGACTACCAGCAGCAGCATCATCTGGGAACTTTTGAAATACATATTCCCAGGCCCTTTACCAATATCTATTGAATCAGGGAACTCTGAGAGTAGGGCCCAGCCATCTGTATTTTAACAAGCCCATTCAGTGTTTTTGATGTGCTCTAAAGAAAGAGAACCATGGGTGGCACTCAACTTCTAAGTTCCTGCAAAGGCCAGAGATGGCATCAGACCCTGAGGATCAGGGAGGCCAAAAGAAGACACAGGGACTAATAAAAAATAATGTTGTTCAAAAGAACTGGAAGAAATGGGCCAGAAAAATTGGGAAAGGAGTACATCAAGGCTGTATATTGCTACCCTGCTTATTTAACTTATATGCAGAGTACACCATGATAAATGCTGGGCTGGATGAAGCACAAGCTGGAATCAAGTTTGCTGGGAAAAATACCAATAAGCTCAGATATGCAGATGACACCACCCTTATGGCAGAAAGTGAAGAGGAACTAAAAAGCCTCTTGGTGAAAGTGAAAGAGGAGAGTGAAAAAGTTGGCTTAAAACTCAACATTCAGAAAACTAAGATCCTGGCATCTGGTCCCATCACTTCATGGCAAATAGACGGGGAAACAGTGGAAACAGTGTCAGACTTTATTTTTTTGAACTCCAAAATCACTGCAGATGATGACTGTAGCCATGAAATTAAAATGCGCTTGCTCCTTGGGAGAAAAGTTATGACCAGCCTAGACAGCTTATTAAAAAGCAGAGATATTACTTTACAAAGATCCCTCTAGTCAAGGCTGTGGCTTTTCCAATAGTCATGTACAGATGTGAGAGTTGGACTGTGAAGAAAGCTGAGTGCCAAAGAACTGATGCTTTTGAACTGTGGTGTTGGAGAAGATTCTTGAGAGTCCCTTGGACTGCAAGGAGATCCAACCAGTCCATCCCAAGGAAATCAGTCCTGAATGTTCATTGGAAGGACTGATGCTGTAGCTGGAACTCCAATACTTTGGCCACCTGATGTGAAGAGCTGACGCATTTGAAAAGACTTTGATGCTGGGAAAGATTGAAGGCAGAAGGAGAAGGGGATGACAGAGGATAAGATGGTTAGAGGCATCACCGACTCAATGGACATGAGTTTGAGTAACCTCTGGGAGTTTTTGATGGACAGGGAGGCCTGGCATGCTGCAGTCCATGGGGTAGCAAAGAGTTGGACATGACTGAGTACCTGAACTAAACTGAACTGAGGGGTAATCATGGATAGAAAGTATAAGAAACCTGAGAAAGAACTCTAAAACATTCCAACTTTTAAAGAACTGGAGCATTATGATGAGCCAGCAAAGAAGGAAGTAAATGAAAAAGAGAGGAAAGAATGGTGTCTTGAGAAGAAGCAGGGAATGGGATGTTCCATGGAACAGAGAAGAATGACCTGGGTTAAATGTTGCTGATAGATCAAGTCAAAATAGGACCAAAGAGGGACCTCTGGGTTTAGAACATGCAGTTACTGGTGACACTGGTAGGACCTATCTTATTGAAACATATCCATTCAATAAGATGGATATCTAATTAAAATTGGTCAAGAGACAATGTGAAGAAGGAACTGGTGACCGTATCTTAATCATTTTTTCTTGGAGTTATGATATGTTGTAGAGCTTCCCTGGTGGCTCAGCAGTAAAGAATCCACCTTTCAATGCAGGAGGCATGGGTTCAATATCTGGTTGGGGAAGATTCCCTGGAGAAGGAAATGGCAACCCACTCTAGTATTCTTGCCTGGAAAATCCCATGGACAAAGGAGCCTGACAGGCTAAGGTTCACAGGGTCATGAAAGCTGAACATAATTTAGTGATTAAAACAACCATATGGTGTGTTGTATTCAATATACAGTATAATGCAAGGAGTATGAGTTGTATTCGACCTAAGAATTCATCTTAGAGACAAAGAACTTATTTCTAAGATGCCATAATTCACTCCATCCTTTTCTGAACTCTAATATATTCAGGAACTTAAAAAGCATATTTTTTCCCCATTTCAATATTCATTTATTTGGCACCAATTATATTTTTAACCACAGTCTTATAAGGAAAGTACTGATAAAATGAAGGCACCAAGAGCGGAGGTAATTTGCCAAAGGTGGCATAATGAAGAAGTACCACCACCTTCTGAAGGAGGCTGAGCATTGGGGAAAATCCAGGGTTTCTATTTCTTTGTCCCTTGGGCCTACGGTTTCATCTTCACCAACTTTCCTCTGATAGTGGGTTCAGAAGTAGGATAGCTTTCATTAGAGATCAGGAGGTTTTCTGAGCAGTTCCTGCAAAGATGAAAACCTTGGCTACAGCTGCAAAATAAAATATATGGTGTGTGCTCCTGCATTTGCCTGCTCCTGGATTTCCTCTAGGCTGGCAAATAATTTTTTTCTCAGTCTTTCACACACACCCTTATTTTAAAAAGCTGGAAGAGAAAGCTGTTTTTTAAGTAAAAAATGTGGTATCTCTTTTATAAGGAATCTGTGTTTGTACATATAATGTTTCATGGTAAAGTAAATAAAATAGCAACAAAGAGAATATTGAGGGAATGCAAAATATTTAGTTTTCTGCATTTTATTTCAACATTTTCTGTCCCAGGAGATATGTTTTATTTCATTTTTTATTCACTACTCTTAAACACTGTAATGCAAATTATTTGCCTTTTCACCAGCTCCATGTTCTTTATATGATCATAAATAATAAAATAGACATTATCTCAGACCTATCCTTGTCCACAGGACAGGATAAAACTTGTAGTTAGGCAGCCTGGATTTAAGTTTCAGCTCAACCTTTGCTCTTATATCTCAGTTGCTTTTCTCTGGCCTGTTATAGTGAGCTACTTACACAAAATCAAATAAGACTATAGAAGAGAGTTTGTGCTATTCTGTCTCCTTATTATTCATTCTCATTATCCCAGATCCCATCCTTTTTTTTCTGAGATATTGAAATAGCCTCTAAATTATTTTCCTATCATCACACTTGCCCTCCTTCAATCCATTTTTCCACACTATGGTGCAAGTGACTTTACAAAGCACAAAACCTGATCATGTTACTCTTTCAATTTAAATATTTTATTTTTCTGGAGTTGAGCTGTATAAGTTGCTTGTATATTTTTGAGATTAGTTGTTTGTCAGTTGCTTCATTTGCTATTGTTTTCTCCCATTCAGAAGGCTGTCTTTTCACCTTACTTATAGTTTCCTTTGTTGTGCAGAAGCTTTTAATTTTAATTAGATCCCATTTGTTTAGTTTTGTTTTTATTTCCAGTATTCTGGGAGGTGGATCATAGAGGATCCTACTGTGATTTATGTCAGAGAGTGTTTT
>SJYV01013534.1:277686-356010 GCA_006410875.1 Neotragus pygmaeus | reverse complement strand
ATATATACTATTATGTAAGAAACGAATCACCAGTCTATGTTTGATACAGAATGCAGGACGCTTGGGGCTGGTGTACGGGGATGATCTAGAGAGACGTTGTGGGGTGGGAGGTGGGAGGGGGACTCGGGATTGGGAGCTAGTGTGCACCTGTGGTGGATTCATGTCGATGTATGGCAAACCCAATAGAGTATTGTAAAGTTAAATTTAAAAAAAAATAAATTAAAAAAAAATAAATAAAAAAAAATAAATATTTTAAAGGTGGGATATTCACTGAATTTCAAGAACAATGTATTTAAGTCATTCTTATTCTAGCCCTTTCTAATTGTATATCTTTCTCTGCATCTTCTCTTTAGGACTGTGTCTACACTGGCCATGTTGCTTTTCTGACTTCTTATGATGTCCCATCTGTCTGGAAAGCTGGTGGACCTATCCCTCATTTATTAATTAATTGCTACCTATTTTTTGATGCTTGCTCATTGGAAGGAGAGCTATAACAAACCTAGATAGCACACTAAAAAGCAGAGACATCACTCTGATGGCAAAGGTTTGTATAGTTGAAGCTATGGTTTTTCCAGTAGTCATGTACAGATGTGAAAGTGGGACCATGAAGAAGGCTGAGTGCCAAAGAATTGATGCTTTTGAACTGTGGTGTTGGAGAAGACTCTTGANGCAAAGGTTTGTATAGTTGAAGCTATGGTTTTTCCAGTAGTCATGTACAGATGTGAAAGTGGGACCATGAAGAAGGCTGAGTGCCAAAGAATTGATGCTTTTGAACTGTGGTGTTGGAGAAGACTCTTGAGAGTCCCTTGGAAAGCAAGAAGATCAAACCAGTCAATCGTAAAAGACATCAACTCTGTCTATTCATTGGAAGGACTGATGCTGAAGCTGAAGCTCCAATACTTTGGTCACCTGACATGAAGAGCTGATCCACTGGAAAAGACCCTGATGATGGGAAAGATTGAAGGGAAAAAGAGAAGGGGCAGCAGAGGATGAGACAGTTAGATCGCATCATCGACTCAACGAACATGAATTTTAGCAAACTCTGGGTAGGTCCATTCCCCCTCTTATATGTTTTCATAGACCCTGACCTTATTTGTAGCCCTTGTAAAAACTAAGACAACATATTTGTTGTGTGATGATTTATCTGATGACTATAATCTCTGGTAGAAAAAAAATCTTTACAAGTTAAAAATTGTCATTTTCTGCCCCTTAGCTCCATGTCTGGCACTTAGTCAGCACTCAAGGAGTGTTAGTTTAAAGAATGAAATCAAGACTCTCATTTCACACATCTGTGAAATTGGAAGTGATTTCTACTTTGCTGCCTTTCAGGGGTCTTATGACATCTGGACATTCCATATACCCTTTCAAGGTGCACACTCAGGACACAGTGATACCTTCAATTTTGCAAACTATCCCTCTTGTCTCTTGATGAAATATTTTCAGGGAGGTCCATTTTCAGTAGTCATTTTTGTACTCAGATCACTGTTGGGTGAACCCCAAACTGGGCCAATCAGGAGCCATTCATCAGGAGTTTGGAATTAAGCCTAAGAGATGCCAATTCTTTCTAGACTCATTTTTGAATATAGGGTATATCTATATCTATATCTATAAACACAACAGCAGAAACAAAAGCCAAAACTAAAATTAGAGAACTAGAGAAGTGGATGTTTTCCAGGGATTGGAGCCAATAGTGGAGAAAGTTGATGTGCAGAAAAAATAAAACAATGGCACAGATGTGGAGAGAGGAGTTGAAATGGAGAAAGAAAAGTCCCTGGGTTCCTTCTGACCCTCCAGACTTCTGGTTCTGTTTCCTTTGTACATCTTGGCTGCCTGCCTGCCCTTGAGCTGGTTCTGTGAGATAGTTCTGCATCCTTTATAATAAGTTCTCTTCCCTGCAGAAACTAGCTTTTCTGTGTCTATTGTTTATAAGGAAATGATTCTAACTAAAAGTATATTTTGAAATACTGATAGAACATAGTAGGCACACTATGATTGATATTTGATATATCAATATTGATATTTGATATATATTTGATATTGATATAATTTATTATAATTAATTATAATCTCCATTTACGGAGATTGATATAATTATGCTTACCTCAAATACCATTGCCCAAATGATACTTGTACTGGTTGACATTTTTTGAATATTTCCGACTTGATTGGTGCAAGAGCCTTATAAGATCTTAAATCATTGAAAATTCTTGTAAGGCAGACCGATGAATGCTATTTATGTTATATTAGAATCTGTCCTACTTGTTCCGCTGCCCCTTAACACAGGCAAACATGGCAATAAGAGAGACTCTATCATTCTTTTTTAACACTGACACCTTGGACAGCTCCTCATATATTAATATGCATGAAGTACCTGCTTGTTGAGTGAATAACTGATGACGTTTCTTTAAATTTCTAAATCTCTCCAAGCCACTGTTTCCTTAAGTTTAATTAGGGGTTTATATCTGCCACAAACAATTGCTTTGAACATTAGATGACAGATGTGAAAGTTACCTGAAAACATTGAAATAAAGCATCAATTGCTGTTAACATTCTTAGTATTTTGGCAGGAAAGATGCCATCAACCATATATTACAAATGAGAATCCTGAGGCCAGAGAGGTCAAATGGCATGTCCAAAGTTCACCAGTGTTAAATATTAAGTATAGCATTAAAAAAACTATCTACCAGATTTAAATACATCAAGTATGGTTTAAACAAGGTAGGTCTGAAGGAAAATTTACTTTAGAGGGAGGGAAGATGTACATTTATTAGTAAGAAAATGTATTCAACTTGTGATGTTGGGATAAACAGATAAAATAAAAATGAAAGAGGATCTGACAGAATGAGGTGAGCCAAAAGCAGAGGAGAGATTTGACAAATAAGGCTGAGTTATACCAGTACCACTTCAAGATACTTCAACTATGGGACTCCAGTTCATTATAATATGACCCCAAGATAAGCCACTATCACGTGGTCTCAGCCTGTTCAGCTTGAGAGGAAGTATGGAAATAAATTGAGGTGGATTTTATGCACAGGACAAATGATGCTTGGATGACAGAGCGTACACTTAAGTTGCTAAGCCTATGAAAATGGAGAGCATTATGGCTCTGAAGGCCTATTTAGTGGCCCACAAACGTGTTTTCAGTCAATGAAGAAGATTATTTGAACTTGAGGCCTCATCTCGTCTATCTGGTGGTCAGCCATTGGCCATTAGTTATCTCTTCTTGACTACAAGTATAATATCTCACATTTAACGTGAAAAATACACATTACTTGACCACCATTATACTAACCAAAACAAAAACGAGCCACCCTGCTCCTCCCGCAGGCCTACTCATGTCAACTACTTATATAACTACAAAAATAAAAGTTTTGGATTTTTCTATTTCTCTCCTGTTGTAGTCGTTCAATCGCTAGGTCATGTTCAACTCTTTGCAGCCCCATGGACTGCAGTGCGACAGGCTTCCCTGACCTTTGTTATCTCCTGTAGCTTGTTCAAATTCATATCCATTGAGTTGGTGATGCTATCTAACCATTTCATCCTCTACTGTTCTCTTCTTCTTTTGCCTCAATCTTTCTCAATTTCAGGGGCTTTTCCAGTGAATGTGGTCTTCGTATCAGGTGGCCAAATTATTGGAGCTTTGGGCTCAGTATCAGTCCTTCTCTCCTACCCACAGTCAATCTATAAGCAAATTCTGTTGGCTTAATCTTTAAAATATGACCAGTTACCAGTAATCCAGTCCTAACACCCTGACTCAAGTCACCATCAACTCTTGGCTATAGGCAATAGCCCCGTCCTGGTCTTCTGGTATCTTCCCTTGCCTTCTTTAAATTATAAGTTTAGAGGACCCTTGTTCTTCAATAGCTTTTCACCTCATCTAGAGAAACTGCCATAATTCTTACAATGGCTAATAAGACATGGCATATTCTATCCAAATACAGTCTGTACGTGTATATTGGAACAATAGTTTAGGTTTCCATTTATTGAACTGAAAGAATATCTTCAACACAGTTATTTTTACTTAAAAATAACAGATTAAGAAAATAGCATGGGATTGTGCATAATATAATAAAGTTGATAAGGTTGTTTCACACAGGGTTAGTGGGGAAAGAGTTATAAAAGCACTATACATGTAAACTAAAATTGAACAATTAAGTAAATGGATGGAGGAAAGTTGGAGTGATTGTTAGAGTGGGAGGGCAAGAAATAAGCAAGAGGATGAGGTAGCTCTGAGATGTATCTGTTAATGAATTAGAGTTGGAGATATCAATGTAAGATCATTTAGTTTAGTATACATGAGATAGATAGCTACATATAGAAATATATATATATAATGGCTTATTATATATATAATTATTATATATACATAAACACAATATTTGGTTGGGCACAAAGTTCATTCAGATTTTCTGTAACATTTTACAGAAAAACCTGAATGAACTTTGTGGCTAACCTAAAATTTTCTTGTTATTTTAGCAGGGAGGGCCTGGAAGCAATGACACTCTAGTAACAAAATCACACCTATTACCCAGTCATGGTTCATAGCATCATTCAATAAGTAGAATCAGGGTTCATTGGAGAAATGGCTAATTCTCAGAGAACTGGCTAATTCTAGGACAGCCACTAGAAATATACAAATTATGCTTGGTGTATCTTATAGTGCCAGTAAGGAGGAAATGCTAAAATACACACATATGTGCATGTGTGCATGCGCACGCACACACACACACCCATTGACGGGGGTATGTCAAAAGGACATAGCAGCCAACTAACTGACATAGTTTCTCAATGACCAAAGCTGGGACAAGCAAGAAAAAAAAATAGTATTATAAAAATAAAGTAGATAATAAAATAAATATTCGTAATTCCATACAATAAACTGACTTGAAAATACAAAATCTCATACAAAAATCTTGAAAAAAATCTGGCTTGAAATTCAATAGTAACAACTAAATAAATAAATAAACTAATATTTTGGCCTCTGGTTCCAT
Source organism: Neotragus pygmaeus (assembly GCA_006410875.1). Classification (NCBI taxonomy): domain Eukaryota; kingdom Metazoa; phylum Chordata; class Mammalia; order Artiodactyla; family Bovidae; genus Neotragus; species Neotragus pygmaeus. Next base: position 351,019 of record SJYV01013534.1, on the reverse strand, counting down.
CACTTCATGGGAAATAGAAGGGAAAATAATGTAAACAGTGACAGGTTTTGTTTTCTTGGTCTCTAGAATCACTATAGATGGTGACTGCAGCCACGGAATTAAAAGACACTTGCTCCTTGGAAGGAAACTATGGCAAACCTAGACAGTGTATTAAAAAGCAGACGTATCACTTTGCCGACAAAGGTCCATATAGTCAAAGCTATGGTTTTTCCAGTAGTTATACATGGATGTGAGAGTTGGACCATACAGAAGGCTGAGAGCACCAATGAATTTATGCTTTCAAACTGTGGTGTTTGAAAAGACTATTGAGAGTCCCTTGGACTGTAAGGAGATCAAACCAGTCAAGCCTAAGGGAAATCAACCCTGAATATTTATTGGAAGGACTGATGCTGAAGCTGAAGCTCCAATACTTTGGTCACCTGATGCGAAGAACTGACTCAGTGGGAAAAAAACCCTGATGGTGGGAAAGATTGAAGACCAAAGGAAAAGGGGACAGCAGAGGATGAGATGGTTAGATAGCATCACCAACTCTAGGGACATAAATCTGAGCAAACTCTGGGAGACAGTGGAGGACAGAGGAGCCTGATATGCTGCAGACCGTGGGGTTGCAGAGTCGGATGTGGCTGAACAACAACACAACAATCCTCTATGATAAATGACAATTGAGGAAGAAGAAACAAAGTTCCTATGTCGAGGAGTCTCAGGTAACTCATATAGATACTCTGCCCTCAAGAGGTGGAGCATTACTGCACATTCCGTAACTGTGTGGGCTAGGCCATAACTTCCATCCAAAGAGTACAATACACAAAGAGGAGGGAGAAATAGTAACCTTATAGTGGTGGTTTACTGGCTTAGCTGTGTCCTACTCTTTGTGACCCCATGGACTGTAACCTGCCTGGCTCCTCTGTCCATGGGATTTCCCAGGCATACCAGAATGTGTTGCCTTTTCCTTCTCCAAAGGATCTCCCCAACCCAGTGATCAAACCTGGGTCTCCTGCATTGCAGACGAATTCATGTTTTCCTAATGTGTGGCTTTCTAGGTACTTTATAGTTGTCTGTTGTTGTTGCGTTAGTGGCTTAGTCATGCNCACATTCCGTAACTGTGTGGGCTAGGCCATAACTTCCATCCAAAGAGTACAATACACAAAGAGGAGGGAGAAATAGTAACCTTATAGTGGTGGTTTACTGGCTTAGCTGTGTCCTACTCTTTGTGACCCCATGGACTGTAACCTGCCTGGCTCCTCTGTCCATGGGATTTCCCAGGCATACCAGAATGTGTTGCCTTTTCCTTCTCCAAAGGATCTCCCCAACCCAGTGATCAAACCTGGGTCTCCTGCATTGCAGACGAATTCATGTTTTCCTAATGTGTGGCTTTCTAGGTACTTTATAGTTGTCTGTTGTTGTTGCGTTAGTGGCTTAGTCATGCCCTACTCTTTGCGACCCCATGGACTGTAACCCACCAGGCTCCTCTGTCCATGGGATTCTCCAGGCAACAATACTGCAGTGGGTTGCCATTTCCTTCTTCAACTTTATAGTAGAGAAACTCAATAAATATTATTCCCATCAGGTTATCACTTTTAATATCAATAATCATGCCATGTTGATATTATGTACTCTGGGTGTCCTGTGAGATTATGAAAATGCATTTAACTTCTGTGGTCTTCCTTCTCAAAACCCGTAACTCCAGCCTAAGCATGATAAAATGTGAGACAGATGGCAATTAAGGGGCATTCTACAAAATACCTTAGAAGAACTCCTCAAAGCTATCAATGTTTCCCAAGTCTAAGAAACTCTGATAGTCAAAGTGAGATTTTAAAAATATGATGAGTAAACACAATGTACACTGGACAGCAAAGAGTTGGAAACGACTGAGTGACTGAACTGAACTGGTACTGGAGAGCATTGTGGAATAGAGACAGACAAGACGTTAACTATGGAAAAAACAACAATGAAAGAACAAAACAAAGAACGACCAAGCAGAAAACCCATACTAAGTCAATCTGAATAAAAGAAGGACTCTAGTTAACAGTAATCTATCAACATCACTGCATTAATTGTGACAAACATACCATATTAGCAATAAGATTTTAATAATGGCCAAGACTAGGGGTGGGGTATATAGGAACTCTTTATATTAATTTGGCAGTTGTTTTTTTGTGTGTGTAAATTAAAATTAAAATAACAAGGTTTATTTTTAAAATATACAAATGTGGCTCTATTTACATAAAATTATATGTTATTGTTTGTATACCCATAGATGTCTTAAAGGATATTTTTTAAAACATTAACATTGATATGATTTAATAAAGTATTTCACTTATTTTTATTTTGCTTCATTATTTTTAAATGTTGTTAAAATAAGTATTATTACATTAAAAAGCTATTCTATCTATCATCTACCTATTCATCTAATTCTTGGAGACAACCTGTCACTTTCCTTTTACAGTGTATTTTCTTCATTATTAAAAAGAATCAGTCCCTTCTTTCTTTGCAGAAAGGTGCATTGGCCTCTCCAACAAGCAACTGTTTTTAGTCTGGTAGCATACCCTAGCTTTAATTGTTTTCATTCCATCAGGATAGATTTTAACAGTTTGAGAGAGTAATTGCTGAATCTTAATGACCAGAGCTTCACATGCCAAGCATTTTCTCCCAAACTGGGTTATTTAGAGTCCAATGAAGCTGGGGATAAATATATAAAACTAAGTAATTTGGGGAGATTGAAGAATTTTCAGAAAATGTCTTTCACTTGGAAGCATGAAATTACATGCACTATAGCGGAATGAAGTCAAATCAATCAGCAGCTTGGAATCTCTCAGGCTCTGCAATCAGCAGAAGTTCCGAAGCCTCTCACTGGGAAAGCAGCTGAGGTTTGTGCAAAAGAACCGGGTGCTAAAATGCAAAGAGCTTCAGCCCTTGTCCTCTGGGAGACTCTATTTTGGTAGCTGATGAGGGGTGTGGACAGGAGGATGAAGGTTAATCAGATAAAAAGTGGAGAAGGTGGAGTGATTGCCCTAATGTCCGACTTTCTAGGCTACACTTCCCTGCCAGATGCATTCACTGACTCCTCGTTTCCTTTGGTTAAAGTCCAAACTCCTTAGAGTAGAATATAATTTTCTTGACCATCTTATCCTTACTTCCCTCTTGAGCCTATTTCCATCATTTCTCCTATTACCCCCAAGTTCAGCCTTATCAGCCACATATATCTTGCTGTGAATTTTTGAATGGCAATGCTCTCATGGGCCTCTGCCTTTCCACCGGCTTGCCCAGAACACTCAGAATGCTTGTCCTTGCCTTACAGCCTGGCAAACTCAAATTTCACTTGCAGTCTTAAGGCATTCATTCAAAGACAGGTGACCAGATGTTTGCTCCAAAATAGGCCACACTGTATCCGTTGTAGTACACACCATGCCAGGTTTTCTTGTCTCTCTTTACCCAGGACTGTAGGTCTTTTGAAAATAAGTCTCTACCCTCTGTCAGGGCATCCTGAACATATAGCAAAATCTAGCACTTAGTGCTGCCTGTGGAAGGATAAATAGACAAATGCAACAGTTTATAGGAAAATGTTAAAATTTAGAATGCACTACTTAGTTTAAAAAATACTGGGTGAGGATTTCAAACATTCATAAAACTTTGCTGAAAGGCATCTACAAATGCACTGAACACTGCAGCCTGAAATGAATATAAAACCTAACCAGAAAGGAAAAACAGGAGACCTTTCTAAAATTAACCTATTACAAATGCCAGCTTTTCTAATACTTTTTTCATGATTTGCTAACAATGTCCCCAATGCGTCAAGGAAGAAAGAGAGGCAGAGGACGTTCACAAACACTGTAAATCAGCTTGAGTCTCTGATAATCAGGTGCTTATCTGTCTGAGAGAATGTCTCCTAGACTGCATCAGTAATTAGGGAGCTAATGGAAAATTACAGACCAACAAAATCTACGATCGTTCTGAGGACAGTGGAATCACAAGTCAAGAGTACCCCAGGTTTATTAAGAACAGATCATGCCCAAACATTTTGACAGCTTTGTTTGATATTGGCTGCCCAATTCCTGTCATACTTGCTCCATTGGCTCTGCTGCTGCTGCTAAGTCGCTTCAGTCGTGTCCGACTTTGTGTGACCCCAGAGAAGGCAGCCCACCAGCCTTCCCCGGCCCTGGGATTCTCCAGGCAAGAACACTGGAGTGGGTTGCCATTTCCTTCTTCAATGCATGAAAGTGAAAAGTGAAAGTGAAGTTGCTCAGTCGTGTCTGACCCTCAGTGACCCCATGGACTTCAGCCTTCCAGGCTCCTCTGTCCATGGGACTTTCCAGGCAAGAGTACTAGAGTGGGGTGCCATTGCCTTCTCCACCATTGGCTCCACATTGCTTCTAAATCAATTTAAAATGCTTCTTTTGAGTTGACCTTCAAGGCCTTCCATTACTTGGTTTATTACATTTCTTCTCTCCCTTTTTCCCCTCATTCTTCCCTGTGGGTTCCCTTTCTTTTCTTATCTAATCTTCCTGGCTTTGTCTTGGATCACCTGCTCTGATTTTGGGCAGACTCTCTTGCAACTATGTCTTTACACTTGGTACTGGCTCTACAACAAAACCCATTCCCTGTCTAGTCTATCTACTAAAGTTCTGTAGATCCTTCAAAACTTAGCTTGATGGTACCATCTTCAGGGACTAATACTGTTCTTCCCGGCTTCCAACATTAGAGTTAATCTCTCACATTTGTTATTCCCTCCTATATGTATCCATTGTTTACCTATAATGTAATTTATTTGTGCTTATATCTTTCTCCTATTAGGCTATGAATATAGATAGTAGAATGAGAATTCCAGTAGGATGGGGGATTATTGTCTGTTGTGTTAACTGATGCTGCTCAAGTGCTGAGAACACATCTCCCCCAATATACACATACATAAGCACACACACATACTTTAATAAATAAGTAAGTTCCCTCACAGTGAGTCTTATGTAACATCATAGCATATGAGCGGACATAAAGGTCTGCTTAATAAATGAACTGTTTTATTACTGAAGTGGTGTAGAATGAAAGGGAACAAAAATAAACAGTCCTCCAAACCGCATTTACCAAGTAGTATAATACAAACTCTCTATCCCACAAAATTTGAATAATTACGGTTTATAGGAAATATCTCTGGGTGCTCTTAGTTATTTCATGTGTCCATTCATTGATTTATTAAGCTACATGAAAAAAAACAATCAATTTAGAACAGTTGAAAGCTACTACCCAGCAGGGATGTTAGTGCACCTCATTACAGCCTCAAAACGATAAATGTTTAGACTCCCCATTTGGTTTTTGCTGGCGTAGGTGAATCTAGGATCCACTGTTTTTTCTGTGGTATTTGTCTGGAGTAGAGCAGTTATGGTCTAAAAGTGTTCTAGGCTGCACCTTTCCCGGTCCTTTGCCAAGAGAGAGCAGGCTTTGTTTCCCTAGTTGGTCTCCATCACTGACAATTTGAAGTTGCCAGCTCCTTCCGTTCTAAGTCTTGATATATAAGACAAAATTAAAAACCAGGGACCTCACCATTGTGTTGTTCTTTTCTACCCCAAAATGCCTAGCTAGCCTACCTTCTCCCCATCCTTTAGAGTCTCCTTGTTTGTTTTCCATATATTGTCTGGAGTTTTTAGTTTTGCTTATCAGGAGTGCTCAGGTAAAGTATGTTCACATCATTTTTTCAGGAGCAGAAATTCCCCTGAAGTAGATGTTACTATAATTATTTAAAATAATTACAATTATTATTGCGTGTTATTAATATTAAAAGATATTTAACCTCTCTATACATGTGTATTGGTGTCATCATCTGTAAGAATGCACATAAGCTTGTTCTTAATTATTTTCCAAAAGCTCCATATGGTCAGCTGAAGTTTTCCCATTTGGAGGATATCCATAGCAAATGAAATGATAAAGCTAGTTAATGACCACTAGAATATAAATTCCGTGCAGATGGGGGCTTTGAGTACTTTACTATCTCTGTTACATAGAATACAGTCAATGTGCAGCAATCACTAAGATATCTTTATTGAATAAAAGAACAAAGTGATATATTGATTCTCAAATGATATTCAGCATTGCGTGAGCATAAAGACCTGTCACAGCCTATGCTATGCCATCATTGTTCTTTCTCTAACAGTTTTCTCCTAATAATATTATTGAGGGATCCCTTTATCCAAAGGGAATGTCTATAATCTCTAATTTGTTCTAATAAATTTTTGGCCTTTACCAGATGCATGACAACTGTACTGTACTGTGGTGTGAATTCCAATTATGTAATATGACAGATGTCTGCCCTTTCCCATAAAGCTCAAAGCTTTATGAACTCTCAATGTAAATTGCATTGCAGGTCCATAAGTAGACATTTTATTAAGTGTATGTATGTGTGTTTTTAAATCACTCAGTGAGTTGGATATTACTTAGACATCTGAGTTGAACTACATAGAAAATGGATACATATTCCAGTATATTTAATACAATTGTATAACTCTATAATCTGACCATCATCAAACATGGAGCTAAATTACAATAATAAAACTTGGATTTTGTCACTTGGCAATGACTGCCAAATATAAGTCATTTATTACCCAGGAAGCCAGATTTTTTAAGATGAAGCTCTGTGTAAAAAACATTTAACCCTATGATTAGCTAGATGTAGAATTAAACCCTGTCTCCACTGTCATTATTATGTGATCTTGAGCAAATTATTTACCTTGTCTTCCTTTGTTCCTATGAGAATTCGGAATAATGATGATGATAATTGTATATCAACTATCACACCCATGGTACTTACTTATGATGCAAGACAGTGCTAAGTCATTTCAGATAGAATTAGCTTTCTGCATGAAATTATTATTAACATCAACCCTTTGAAAAAGACATTTTTCTGCACAATTTAAAGATGTCTTCTTTACAGGTAGAATTAAATGCCTTATTCATGGAAAATTCTATGCAATTATTGATGTGCTGTACATTATTATCTGTAATTGTTTCTTTGTAGCATCATGGGCAATGATATTTTTTATATAAAATTATACAGACAGACTTGGTTTAAGTTCAGGTGTCAGCACTCATTATCTTTTGACCTTGTACATATACTTAAAACATTCCAAGTCTCAGATTGCTCATCTGTAAAATGGGCATGATACAACACCTACTCATAGATTATCTTGAGGACTTTACGGAGATAATGCCTGACATATTTGCCCGGTAACTGTTAGTTATAATGACTGACAGAGCTGAGGGTAAGGATGGATGCATCAGTGAGAAAGCAGAGTGGAATATGTGAAATGGTGTTAACCGCTTAGATGACTTGTATGGCACTGACGCTGTTTCAATGCATGGAAGTTTTTATGTAGTAATCCTAGCAGCCTAACTACAGGGCCACAGTGCTATGTGGTTGCATCGTACGTTTATTTCTTTTAGCCCTAAGTCCACTCAGCTCTATTTTATCTTGTTTTACATTAGATCCCTGAAGCTTAGCAAGGTTAATTTTTGCATTAGTGTGATATATGTGGATCTGTTTAAATGATAAGTTTCTAAATTCTAGAAATATCTGCAAATATATAAATTAGCAAATATTTAAGGCACTGATAATATAAGTTTTATAAGTCTTCCAGTATGGAAGATTTATTAGACACAAATAATTACATCTTCAACATTTCAAAAAAAGCAAGGCAATAATTTAAATTGCAGTGAGAAACCAGAGATATTTAACCCATCTCCTTTTGGAGTTGTTTTCAAATGAGTTTGAAAACAGAACTCATTATCTTTCTACCCAAACNTTATTAGACACAAATAATTACATCTTCAACATTTCAAAAAAAGCAAGGCAAATATTTAAATTGGAGTGAGAAACCAGAGATATTTAATCCATCTCCTTTTGGAGTTGTTTTCAAATGAGTTTGAAAACAGAACTCATTATCGTTCTACCCAAACTCACCTAAAAGTCACCTAACTTCCTGTGTCTTGTGCCTCAAAAAATGATTCTTATGGACCGAACCAGAAATGTCAGCAGCATGTTTGAACTTGACCTCTTTATAATGTCACACTTCTAAACAGACCTCACATGCCTCCTTCTTTCAGATGCTTCTATTAATTCTCGTCACTATGTTCCTCATCATGGCCTTCTTTGTGTCTTACCTATGCTTCTGGAACAGCATCTCAGATGAGCATTACCCCTCCAACCATTTAACATCTAGTTAACATTTAACTAGAGGGCTCTTTAAAAAGAAAACTAAAAACAAACAAATAAACAAATCTTGATAAGATAGCATATTCTTCAGCTCAGTTCAGTTCAGTTCAGTCACTCAGTCCTGTCCGACTCTTTGCGACCTCATGAACTGCAGCACACCAGGCTTCCCTGTCCATCACCAACTCCTGGAGTTCACACAAATTCATGTCCACCGAGTCGGTGATGCCATCCAGCCATCTCATCCTTTGTCCCCTTCTCCTCTTGCCCCCAATCCCTCTCAGTATCAGAGTCTTTTCCAATGAGTCAGCTCTTTGCTTGAGGTGGCCAAAGTACTGGCGTTTCACCTTTAGCATCATTCCTTCCAAAGAAATCCCAGGGCTGCCCTCCTTCGGAATGGACTGGTTGGATCTCCTTGCAGTCCTAGGCACTCTCAAGTCTTCTCCAACACCACAGTTCAAAAGCATCAATTCTTCGGCACTCAGCTTTATTCACAATTCAACTCTCACATCCATACATGACCACAGGAAAAACCATAGCCTTGACTAGACGGACCTTAGTCGGCAAAGTAATGTCTCTGCTTTTCAATATGCAATCTAGGTTGGTCATAACTTTCCTTCCAAGCAGTAAGTGTCTTTTAATTTCAGGGCTGCCATCACCATCTGCAGTGATTTTGGAGCTGCCCAAATAAAGTCAGCCACTGTTTCCACTGTCCCCCCATCTACTTCCCATGAAGTGATGGGACTGGATGCCATGATCTTCGTTTTCTGAATGTTGAGCTTTAAGCCAAATTTTCACTCTTCTCTTTCACTTTCATCAAGAGGCTTTTTATTTTCTCTTTGCTTTCTGCTATAACGGTGGTGTCATCTGCTTATCTAGGTTATTGNTCACAGCATCATCTTTCAGGATTTGAAATAGTTCAACTGCAATTCCATCACCTCTACTAGCTTTGTTTGTAGTGATGCTTCCTAAGGGCCACTTGACTTCACATTCCAGGATGTCTGGCTCTAGGTAAGTGATCGCACCATCGTGATTATCTGGGTCGTGAAGATCTTTTTTGTACAGTTCTTCTGTGTATTCTTGCCACTTCTTCTTAATATCTTCTGCTTCCGTTAGGTCCATACCATTTCTGTCCTTTATCGAGCCCATCTTTGCATGAAATGTTCCCTTGGTATCTCTAATTTTCTTGAAGAGATCTCTAGTCTTTCCCATTCTGTTGTTTTCCTCTATTTCTTTGCAATGATCGCTGAGGAAGGCTTTCTTATCTCTTCTTGCTATTCTTTGGAACTCTGCATTCAGATGCTTATATCTTTCCTTTTCTCCTTTGCTTTTTGAAGGCTTTTGCAAGATCTTAAAACTCTTCAAACTATTGCCCCTGCAATAATGTCAAATTTGCCATCATGGCCCATGGTCTGCCCCTTGCTTGCATTTCAAACCATATGAAATCAGTTTCCTTTGCCTTACTTCCTTCCCTCTTGAAAATACAACATTCTAGATTCCATATATATTCATTAATATAAGATTTGTTTTTCCATTTCTGGATTACTTCACTCTATACTTTGCTCTATGAGACAGACTCTAGGTCCATCCTTGTCTCCACAAATGATCCAGTATCATTCCCTTTAATGGCTGAGTAGTATTCCATTGTATGTATGTGCCACATCATCTTTAGCTCGTCATCTGTTAATGGACATTTAGGTTGCTTCCATGTGCTGGCTGTGGTAGATAGTGCTGGAGTGGACACTGGGGTGCATGTGGAATCTAGAAAAATGATCACATGAACGTATTTGCAGGGCAAGAATAGAGATGCAGACATAGAGAACACCAGGGTAGATGTGGTGAGGGGGCTAAACTGGGGGATTGGACTTGGCGAATGTGCACTGCCAAGTGTAAAACAGGTAACTAGTGGCAACCTGTATAGCTTAAGGAGCACAGCTTGGTTCTCTGAGGTGATGTAGATGGGCTGGATGGAAGGTGGGGTGGGTGGAAGGAGGGGGGACATTATGTAGACATTTAGTTGATTCACTTCATTGTACAGCAGAAACTAACACAACACTGTAAGCAACTATACTCTAATTAAAAACAAAATTAACATTTTTGCCATGAAGTGAAGTGAAATGAAGTCGTTCAGTTGTGTCCGACTTTTCTCGACCCCATGGACTATAGCCTGCCAGGCTTCTTCGTCCATGTGATTTTCCAGGCAAGAGTACTTGAGTGAGATTTCCTTCTCCAGGGGATCTTCCTGACCCAGGGATCAAACCTGGGTCTCCTGCATTGCAGGCAGTTGCTTTACCCTCTGAGCTATATTCTTCAAAAGTGCCAATGCTCCCTTTCCTCCACTGTATCTTGAACCAGGTCTTGATTTTGCCTAGAGAAGTGTACTTCTCATCTTTCACTTTGGTGATTCCTACTCAACCTTAACTTTAGAAAAGGGCAGAGGAACCAGAGATCAAACTGCCAACATCCGTTGGATCATCAAAAAAGCAAGAGAATTCCAGAAAAATATCTACTTCTGCTTTATTGACTATGCCAAAGCCTTTGACTGTGTGGATCACAACAAACTCTGGACAATTCTTAAAGAGATGGGAATACCAGACCACCTGACCTGCCTCTTGAGAAATCTGTACAGGTCAGGAAGCAATAGTTAGAATTGGACATGGAACATCAGACTGGTTCCAAATAAGGAAAGGAGTACGTCAAGGCTGTACTTTGTCACCCTGCTTATTTAACTTATATGTATAGTACATCATGAGAAACGCTGGGGTGGATGAAGCACAAGCTGGAATCAAGATAGCTGGGAGAAATATCAATAACCTCAAATATGTAGATGATACCACCCTTATAGCAGAAAGCAAAGAAGAACTAAAGAGCCTCTTGATAAAAAGGAGAATGAAAAAGATAGCTTAAAACTCAACATTCAGAAAACTAAGATCATGGCATCTGGTCCCATCACTTCATGGCAAATAGATGGGGAAACAGTGGAAACAGTGACAGACTTTATTTTGCGAGGGGGAGGGGGGGTTCCAAAATCACTGCAGATGGTTGCAGTCATGAAATGAACAGATGCTTGCTCCTTGGGAGAAAAGATATGACCAACCTAGACAGCTTATTAAAAAGCAGAAATATTGATTTGCCAACAAATTTTGGTCTAGTCAAAGCTATGGTTTATCTAGTAGTATGTATGGATGTGAGATTTGGAGATTTGTAAAGAAAGCTGAGCACTGAAGAATTGATGATTTTGAACTGTGGTGTGGGAGAAGACTCTTGAGAGCCCCTTGGACTGCAAGGAGATCCAATCAGTCCATCCTAAAGGAGAACAGTACTGAATATTCATTGGAAAGATTGATGCTAAAGCTGAAATTCCAATACTTTGGCCACCTTATACAAAGAACAGACTCATTGGAAAAGATCCTGATGCTGGGAAAGATTGAGGGCAGGAGGAGAAGGGGACAACAGAGGATGAGATAGCTGGATGACATCACCAACTCAACGGACATGAGTTTGAATAAACTCCAGGAGTTGGTGATAGACAGGCAGGCCTGGCGTGCTGTGGTCCATATGGTTGCAGAGTCGGACATAATTGAGCAACTGAATTGAACCAAACTGAACTCAACCTTAAAGGATCAGTTTAACAATCACTCTGTAGGAAGCCTTCCTCAAATCTTCAGCCAGATAATGTGATTCCTTTATTTATTCCATAGCGCTCCTTGTTCACTCCCATCGTAATGCTTAACTTACTGAACTGCAGGTCCCTTTCATTTCTATATTCTCTATTCAGGTTTTTGGGGACAGTTCTTTTGCCTCATTTATTTATTATTACATCCACAGGACCCTTCTCAAAACAAGGCACAGAGTAGAAACTCAACACAATTTGTTAAATGCATGAATAATTACTTAATAATAAAAACGATTCATGAACAAAAATAAAGCTGTGCCAAAGGGTAAAGTGAGGAGGAACTTTAGATAAAGTGGTCTGGAATGAAACTTATAAGGAAGTGTCATTTGAACAATGACCTCAAAGCAGGGAAAAGTGAGCCATGTAGATATCAGGGAACAGAGTTGTCCAGCCAGAGGGATTAGGTGGAGCTTCTGAGGTAGGAGAAAGCAATAGACAGGCTGACATAACCGGAGAGCAATGAGCAGAGCGGGAGAGGGAGAGGTTAGGGTTAGATCATGTAGCATTTTCCAGGCTATGATATGAGCTTAGATTTTGTTCTGAGTGCACAGTCAGCACTTGGAAGGTTTTAAGTAAAGAATGCCAAGATTCTAATATTTATTTCTTGAAAATGCTTCTTAACAAACCACACTGGAAACTTATTCTGAAATTTCCAAGTGAACAGATTTGAAATGAATGATATGCAAAGACTAGATTAAAAGGTATAAAATCACAGATCGTTTCATAGTCGAGTAATTTAATCCAAGGGAGACATTATTTTACCAAGATGATGCTGGAAATATATGGCTAGTTGAGATGGGAAGCCATGACTTTTGCTTCCCTGCCTAGTTCACTTTTACATGGATGAAGAGATACATGAGTTACTTGAGACCATGTATCTGCGCTCCTAAATGGCCACCATGAATATGAAAATTATCTTGAGTTAGCATTGAACTTTTCACATTCCACAGACCTGTTTCATTGTTAGTTTCTGACTAGAGTAAGCATTTTCAAGGCAAGTGCATAGTTGCACTCATTCTTTCTGTCTTATAGCATGTGCCACAAAGACTGGTTTATCACAGTGCATCAACAAGGAAGCTCACTGAATGCATGGTTCCCTTGATCTGAATTCTTCCTAAAATGATACAAATTTTATTTTTCAAGTATTTCAGAGGCACTATTTTGTGCAAACTACCATGTTAGGTATTGATGTGACAAAGATGAATATAATATGGCACCTGTCCTCAATGAACTTGCATCTTTCCTAGGATGACAGACAAGGAAGCAAATCACCATTTGATGCGATACAAGAAGAGTAACATTGGAGTAGGAAATGGCAACATGCTCCAGTATTCCTGCCTGGAAAATTCCATGGACAGAGGAGCCTGGTGGGTAACAGTCCATGGGGTTGCAAAGAGTTGGACAGGACTGAGTGACTGAGCATGCCCACAAGCATGCATGAGAAGATTCATAATGAAACCAATACAGTTTATCAAATCAATTATAGCAATCCTTCATAGTCACTATCCACTTACTAATGTGCATTATCTCATTTAACATTCTTAACACTCTTTTAAATATCGTGTGGGTCGTAAAACTTGCTCCTCCCCTTTATTTATTTGTTTTTTCATATGAGAAAACTGACTACAGGAAGGTTAGATAGCTTGCTCAAGGTAAGTCAGGTGGTCAGTGGTGAAGCTAAGAGTCAAATATTGCCCATTTGACTCTAGAGTCTCTACTTTCAATCACTCACATCATTTTGAGAGATACTAGCTTATTTTTAATTCTCACAGAAAATTTGTGAACCTAGTTTCATTTTATTATCATTTCATAGGCAAGGAAACTGGCTGAAAGAAAACGGCTCAAGAACATTTCAAGTTTACTCTCAAACCCAAAGTGAAAATGTGAAAGAGAAGTTGCTCAGTCGTGTCCAACTCTGCAACCCCATGGACCTACCAGGCTTCTCCACCCATGGGATTTTCCAGGCAGGAGTACCAGAGTGGGTTGCCATTTACTTCTTCAAGGGATCTTCCTGACCCAGGGATTGAACCTAGGTCTCCTGCATTGCAGGCAGATGCTTTACCCTTTGAGCCATCAGGGAAGCCCCTCAAATCCAAAGTAGACTCCTTTGATTTTAAGTCCTACCTTATTTTCACTAGCACATCCCTTTGTACACATTTTTGCATCTTTCAGAGAGCCAAAAGAACACATTAATTCTGGTTTCACTGGTGTGGAGGTGAGTGACTTCATTGAGGAGTTCACACATCCCAAATAGGACGACCGGGCTTACTTTAAAATGTCACTAAGATCATTTGCAACTATGAAATAGTAAGCATTTTCCAGATAAATACTACTTCTGGAGAATGCAAATTAAATTGTTCGGGTTAAGCTACTATATTCTGGAGACTACACGCCAGTTGATTTGAGCACTCTTTCTCCAGCATTGCCAGGCTAAACACTCTCAAACAAAACTGTAGCAAAGTATTCTCTTTGAAGCAGAAGTCTCTGACATTTACCTGGGACTCTAACTAAATATTAAATAAGTAGAATTCTAAGTGAAATGGGCAAATATAATGTCAAAAAATTTATTGCAGTATTTTATTGATAAAAATAGCAAAAGCAACATTATGAACTATATGCTCATTACTACACTGCCCGTTTTATCAACATTACAATCTCTAATCCTCACAACAACCTAGGAAATAAGTATACCCATTTTTCATAGGATAACATTGAGGCTTTGAGATGGTAGATCACAGACATAAGTGGCCAAGGTGAGAACTGAACTCAGGTTCATATAAAATCAAAATCATTGCTCTTTCTACATATTCCTATTCCATGCTTAGCAGACAGAGGAATATTCCAGGAGACTGAACAAAGTCATGGTTGAGTAATGTATTAGTTGGGTATCTGGTATTGACTCACAGGGCCTTGTGTCAGACTTACAAATTTAGTTACACATTCCTGTGTTTAAACTATTAATATATATAAGAGGTCAGTTACTTCAGTTCCATTGTGAGGAAATAATGCAGTCAATTATTTGGTAGGTTCAAAATGAATCCTCATGTAGATTAAGCTTGTTTGAACCCCATGCCCTGAAAAATTTTTCTTTCTAACAAAAGCAGGGCATCTTCTCCCCTTAGGGAAGTTTTTGGATGTAACAGCAGCTAGTATTCCATTTATAATCACATGCTCAGTGACAGTATGAGTCTCCCCAAATGCTATGAAGAACATCCAATATTCAAGAAATGCTTGAGACTCCTGTGTTTTCATATAAGATTAGTTCTGTTCTTTAAACCAAACAAGAATAGGTCCTATTTATAAAAGATTAAGTGAAAAATAAAGTAAGTGAAACATTGGACATAAGTCTTGGAACATAATTCTTTTGGACGAAATATTGGAACATAATTTTTCCCCAAATAATGCAATCCACACTTGCAACATATATTTTTACTAAACATTTCCTACATGTGGTATACTGTGGTGGTTTTGTATATGCTTTAGGTTTTATACAGAATTATTATTTACTGAGGGAATATACTGTGTCAAGCACTATGTTAGGCAATTTAGACATCATCTCATACCAATCTCACAGTAGAACATTAGAACCTAATTCCTCATTGGAAATGAGGAAACTGAAGGTTAGTTATGTGACATCACTTTCCCCCAAATCATGTAATCATTCTCATGTGTGAACATCATCATGCTCTATCTGTGCATGCTGAGTTGTTCAGTCATGTCCAACTCTGTGTGACCCTGTCGGTTGTAACCCACCTGGCTCCTCTGTCCATGGAATTTTCCAGGTGATAATACTGGAGTGAGTTGCCATTTCTTATTCCAGGGGATCTTCCTGATTCAAAGGTTGCCCCACGTCTCTTCCATCTCCTGCTTTGATAGGTTGATGCTTTACGATGCCACTGTGAACATCATACTGGCCCAGAAAAATAAGTGCGCTGGACTTTTGGGTGCGTCACTTCAACCTCTATCCCAAATTATTTCTCTCAGGAGAGTTTGAAAAACTAAGCTAAAAAATACAATTCTTTACCTATGGTATTCTGGGTGTAAAGTGCCGTTAGATATATTTTGAGGTCTGAAGTCAGGATTGAGACAGAAGGCATTTTTTTTGTCTCTCTTTAGCCATGTCTGTATGGGAACACTCCAGGGACATGAAGTTTCCATGAAGCCACATCACATGCCTAGCTTCCCCCGGTGGCTGGGAGAAGCAGCAAAAACAGTGATGGCAGATACTCTTCCACACGATTTCTTGTTCCCTGGTGTCAAGACACTGGATAACTCTCTCCATAATTTCCGTGTCTCTAATGAGGACAGCAATGGTGATGAGTTCAAAGTATGAAGTTCCAAAAGTAACCCCAGTGTTACTTCCCTGTGGGGTAATTATATTGTTTGGGGGTATTTGCTGGAGACCCAGATTACACTCCATCCCTTCAGCCTACTTGATGAATTTAAAGCCTCTACTTCCCCATACTAAATCCATTCTTGCTTGAAACATCTCTAATGGCACCTGTTTTCTGTACTTCATTTTGAGTGATACAGTGAGTAAAGGTTCCTACTTGTTCAAACATGTTCTTCTGAGAACCCATCTTGCAATGAGAGAGGAAGGTGCTATCAAAATCTTACCTCATGCTTCCACAATGTAAATGTAAATTCTGGGTGGGACGGTGACAGATTTATGATAAAAAAATCTCACTACTACTTCACATATTAATAAATGAGCAAGTGAACTAGTTCCATGCCCAACAGTACATTCACATTTTTTCTGGTTTCTTCAGCATTTTTTTTTCACTTTAATTAAACTTGGAAGATGCTCCTACTTTTGGAGTGCCTAATATATACACTGCGATTCATGGGGTTGCAGAGAGTCGGACACGACTGAGCTGAACTGAATATATACACCAGAAGTTGGGATAGAAACTTCGATAAACTATTGTTAATCTTGATTAGGACTTTATAAGTATTTATATATCTATTTATTTATTTGTTCCAGATGAAAAAGCCCAGGTTCAGAGAGGTAAATCTGGTTGAGTCCAAGTTAACCAAGGTCCCTTCTAACACATGCTGTTTGCTCATGAACCTTCTTTATCCTTCCCCTTACAAAGACTTTGAAAGTTACACTAGTTATACTGGGTCATCATCATGCTTATGCTCAGTTGTGTCCAGCTCTTTGTGACCCCATGGACTGTAGCCCCTCGAGTTTCTCCATCCATGGGATTTTCCAGGGAAGAATACTAGAGGGGTTTGCCGTTTCCTTCTCCAGGGAATCTTCCCGACCCAGGGGCTGAACTCAAGTCTTCTGCATTGGCAGGGAGATTCTTTACCACTGAGCCACCTGGGAAGTTATACTGGGTGAAAAATTCACTTGAAATTGGAAGGCCTGGTGTGACTTCAGTGCCAAGATGTCCTAGCAGTGAAATCTGGGGTACATCACTCACATAGTCCTCATCTCAGTTTCCTCATCAGTAAGATGAACACATTGGCATCTCTCTTGGCTATTGCAGAGGTTCCTATATAACTTCAAAGCACTTTCAGCATCTACTAGAATGCTGAAACAATTATAACATTCATACATCATCTAGGAGTAAACCCCTAATCAAGCCATTTATCCTCTCTTACTCTGCTCTTCATCCACAAAGGTAATGTAATAGTTACAGCTCGCTTATTGTGAGGATTGAACAGCATATAGTAACTAAAGTGCCTAGCACTCTGCTCCAACATAGTAAGTACCTAATAAGTGTAGCTTTTAATATTTTTATTATTAATAACGCAATCATAAGTTTAGCTGAGTCCTTTTATCCAACTAGCCTCTTTACAGAATTGTTGATAAGTTCAAGAGGTTTTAAAAAACAAAACCAATTAAACCCTGGCTGTTGACTGAAGCAGTGCCCTGAGTCTAGTTTATCTGGCAGTATAACTTGCATTCTGAAGAGGAGAAAGGAAGCCTCCTGCCAGTTGGCTCTGTGCTCTGGTTGGAAGGCTGCTTTCCCCGTGTCCTCTTGGCTGTTGAGACGGACAAGTGGATTTTCCATCCTTTGGTCACTGCCAATGGTTCAGGCCAGAGGAACAGATGTGAAAAGCAGAATTGCTATCCCCTCTGCCCATTCCACCAAGAGAGGAGCCCTTTCATGTCTGTCCTCCCTGGCAAGAAGGATGGATGAGAGACAGCAGCCATATGCCAGAAACTATGGCAGATACTAGGCAATTACAAATCCACCACAAGGTTACTTTGTGTTGCCTCCTTTAAGCCAGAAGCAGTTCCAAAGTCTATACAGAGTCACAGGGATTGAACCTGGGTCTGCTGCATTGCAGGCTAATTCTTTACCAACTGAATCACCAAGGAAGCCCAGATCTTGTAGGACTAACTTTATAATGCTCATTCACTGTTTGGGTTGTATACAAGCTACAGGAATAGTCTAATGTCTTATTTTTCTTTGGAGTTTCTGGCTTCTTGACCTTTTGCATGTTTCACTGAGACATTGGTCAAAGCCCCCAGAGACCACTTTTCAAACCAATCTGTTGTTTATTAGGTATATATCTACTTCTGTTTTATTGACTACACCAAAACCTTGGTCTGTGTGGATCACAACAAACTGTGGAAAATTCTTTAAGAGATGGAAATATCAGACCACCTTACCTGCCTCCTGAGAAATCTGTATGTAGGTCAAGAAGCCACAGTTAGAACCGGACATGGAACAACAAACTGGTTCCAAATCGGGAAAGAAGAACATCAAAGCTGTATACTGTCACCCTGCTTATTTAACTTCTATGCAGAGTACATCATGCAAAATGCCAGGCTGGATGAAACGCAAACTGGAATCAAGATTGCTGGGAGAAATATCAATAACCTCAAATATGCAGATGACACCACCCTTATGACAGAAAACAAAGAAGAACTAATGAGCCTCTTGATGAAAGTAAAAGAGGAGAGTGAAAAAGTTGACTTAAGGCTCAACATTCAGAAAACTAAGATCACGGCATCTGGTCCCATCATTTCATGGCAAATAGATGAGGAAACAGTGGAAACAGTGAGAAACTTTATTGTTTTGGGCTCCCAAATCACTGCAGATGGTGACTGCAGCCATGAAATAAAAGATGCTTTCTCCTTGGAAGAAAAGCTATTACAAACCTAGACAGCACATTAAAAAGCAGAGACATCACTTTACTGACAAAGGCCCATTTAGTCAAAGCTATGGTTTTTCCAGTAGTGGATGGACGGATGTGGATAGTATGGATGTGAGAGTTGGACTATAAAGAAAACTGAGCACCGGAGAATTGATGCTTTTGAACTGAGGTGTTGGAGAAGATTCTTAAGAGTTCTTTGGTGTGCAAGAGGTCCAATCTGTCCATCCTGAAGAAAATCAGTCCTGAATATTCATTTGAATAACTGATGCTGAAACTGAAACTCCAATACTTCGGCCATCTGATGTGAACAACTGACTCATTGAAAAAGACCCTGATGCTGGGAAAGGTTGAAGGCAGGAGAAGGGGACAACAGAGGATGAGATGGTTGGATGGCATCACTGAGTCAATAAACATGAGGTTGAGCAGGCTCTGGGAGTTGGTGATGGACAGGAAAGCTAGGCATACTTCAGTCCATGGGGTCACAAAGAGTCGGACATGACTGAGTGACTGAACTGACTGAAGTACATGTACATTTCTAGCTGCTTTCAATGGAACACTGGACTTATCTCCTATGGAGACAAAAGTGTAGGAAAAAAAGAAAAGAAAAGAAAGAAACATGTCTGTTCCAAGGAACATAATATTGAATACAAAGGAAAAAATGGGGAATTTCCATTTATCAAGACTATATGCTTGCTTAGTCTATCCTAATGAAACACTATACCTCATCCTCTTTTCAAAACAGCACTGAAATTAGGTATTTTTATTTGACACATGGAGAAGCCAACATTGAAAATGTAGAGTACCCTATCCTCAGTGACACAGGGAGCAAGTGGGAGAATAAAGATTTCAACCCACCTGAATTTAGAGTTCCTTCACTCCTCTGTCCTCCCAGGTCTCAATTCACATTCGATCCTTCTATTTCTTGCCTCCCATTTCTAATCAGCAACCCCAACAATGGAGAAAGTCCACTATCTTACATCTCCTCCGCTAATCTTTGAGGGTGCTCTTACCTAGATTTTCTTCTCCATTTCCACTAAGAGCAGCTCACAGACCATGGTGGTAGCGGTGGTGGTTTAGTGGCTAAGTCGAGTCCGACTCCTGAGACCCCATAGACTGTAGCCAGCCAGGTCCTCTGTCTGTTCTCCAGGCAAGAATACTGGAGTGGGTTGCCATTTCCTTCTCCATCACAGACCATATCCTTAACCAACTGAGTGATCTCTTGACTATTCTTCCCACTGCTGGACTTTCCCTAATATTCATTATTTGTGGTGCTATGAGATTAAACTCCCTAAGTAAACTTGATTATATCTCTTCATAAATAATAATAAAAAGCACAGTGGTTCTTTGAGGCATTCTCAGTTATAATTATGCTCCATATCTTGAATTTTAAGCTTTCTATAATGTGACTACAGTATATGCTCCAAGTCTTATCTTCAGCAAAGGACTTATATCAAACTATATTTTATTCAAAAAAGAGTTGTACACTGTCTAAATAATTCCAGCACTTAGATTTCACTTGTAGCATTATCTTTGTAAGGGTCACTTTTCTCCAAATAATACTCCCCTTTGAAGCCCACCTAAAATGGACCACTTTCTCTGTAAGCCATTCTAGATACTAGCAACCAAGCAACACTTTGTTTTTATGGATATATCTACCTCTGGCTTGGGTAGTGAGAGTTGTAAAGGACCTGCTTG
This sequence comes from Neotragus pygmaeus, assembly GCA_006410875.1. Taxonomy (NCBI): domain Eukaryota; kingdom Metazoa; phylum Chordata; class Mammalia; order Artiodactyla; family Bovidae; genus Neotragus; species Neotragus pygmaeus. The sequence goes on along the minus strand of SJYV01013534.1, from coordinate 330,338 downwards.
CCAATGCAGGAGACATAAGAGATGTGGGTTTGATCCTTGGGTCAGGAAGATCCCCTGGAGGAGGGTATGGCAATCCAACCTATTAATCTTCCCCAGAGAATCTCATGGGCAGAGGAGCCTGGTGGGCACAGGGGGTCACAAAGAGTCAGATATAAATGAAGTCACTTAGCACGTGTGTATAGGTTGGATGGTAAAGGAGAGAAAAAAAAAAAAACATATTGTCAACTGTGTGCTAAACTTGTATTATTTTTTCTCATTTAATTTTCTCCATAAACTTAAGAGTTTTAGTAATACTCTCTCTACATTCTACAGGTGAGCAAAATGGCACTCAGAGAGTCCAACTTTGCCCAGTTTCCTAACTCTAATAAGTGGTAGCCTGGAAATATAATCCTGGCCAACCTAATTTCAACTATACAATCTTTACTTTATTCCACATATATTTACTAGAAGACCAATACTGTAATCTGTCCCACAGATATTTTTAGTTTGACTTTCATAATTCTTTAGGATATGTGGAATATATGAATGGGTGGAGAGATAGACAGAGATACAATTAATTCTCAACTCCTACAAGAACGCATAAAACCCCATATTTTTAGATTTTTTGAAAAACATTCAGAACATATAGATACTTTGCTTCCATATCCCTCCCCCGTGATGCCCTTTGGCTTAATCTATTTACTGATACTTTACATGGGCAAAGGTCCTCTAATTTTCTGTGTTTCCCACTCTGCCCACTCCATGGTGTACTACTCTGACGTCTAAAGATTTGGGTGGTTTCCCACAAGACTTTATTTTTAGGAACTCTTGTTCCATTTGTTATTCTTCACCAGTGCCTGGCACAGGTACTGTGAAGTGAGGAATTCACTAAAGAAGTGAGGAAATCAAAAGAGAAAGTGAAAAAGTGAAGTCACTCAGTTGTGACAGACTCTTTGCAACCCCGTGGACTGTAGCCCACCAGGCTCTTCTGTCCATGGGATTCTCCAGGCATGAAGCCACATTTAAAAGCATAGATGTTTGGTTTCAGAGGTAAGTTTGTATTTCCATTTTATTTCGAAATGTTAGGCAGAATGCTTAAACTCCTTTTGTCTTAGTTTCCTCCCAGAGATTGTGTGTGAATTATATAGCACCTACAAAGTAGTTAGTAATGTATAACTGGCACATAATTATAAGTGCTCAATATGTATTAATGATTATGATGGCTAATACATCTGAAGTTTCTACAAGTTGAAGTTCTCTTCCATTAGCATTAAAAGTAGCAAAATGAAAAAAAAAGGTAACTAGTAATGGTATTCCCTCTTATTGAATGGATCACATAGAACAATCTTTTTTTTTTTTTTTTTCTTTTCCTCATTTTTCACAGGAGAAAAAGTCAATCAGAATCTGCTAGAGCAGAGAAAAGCAAATCACTCCGGCACCTGAGCAACAAAGCAATGTTAGTTTATTTTCTTTGTAAAAAGTCATCTGTTCGCAAACCTCTTTTATGAAATACCTGTCATAGTCTATTTTATTGAACGTTACTCACTCTGCGTTTTTTGGCCTCAAGGTCATTCCATTATCAGTTCCTACATCACCTTCAGTATTGGAAATGGACTGGGAGAGATGGAAAGGAAAACACACACACACACACACACACACACACAGCACACTCACCAGATGGAAGGCTCAGAGAATAAAGGTGATTTCAACCCCACGGCAGGTGGAACCTAGACTTGTCCCTACTTGAGATGTTCCCAGCTCCAGCGACACTTCTTGACAGATGTGGAAAGATAGCTCACTATCGAAGATGCCGGAAGCCAGGAGAAGCTTTCAGTCTGGTCACTAGCTCATACACAAGATAAACCAAATGTCTTCAATGTGCTGTTTCATTTTTTAAAAACACATATTTGCTTCATTTGTTTTCAAACAAAAAAATTCAACCAAACAACAATAACAGTAAAAGTACTCAAATATCTTCTCCATCCTGAGAAATACCCCCAAGATTCCCAGAATACTGTCCAAGATTGCTGCCATATTTTTCTATGATCTTAACAGGGCTGGTCTGATTAATTTCTTATGTGATACTTTGATTATCATGTGGTATTGTCTAAAAACAAATTTGGAGATGGATGGGTTCTGTGATTTACCCTTATTTCTGCCCACTTCCCTTTCTTTTAAAGTATGCCTAAAGACCTGCAAGCATGTCACAGATAAAATTTCTCATTCAGGCCTCCAAGATGGAAAGGGAACCAGTCAGCTTTCTATGTTATAGGCATTGGAGTTATGTTGTACCTACATTCACTCATCACAGAACTGTAAAAAAAAATCCTGTGTTGTTCCAATGATAATGATGACAATGTTCACACCAAGGACAGTAATGATGCTGTTGGTGGTGATAATGAATGTTTTATAAATTAGGAAATTAAAGCTTACAGGTAATAAATAACTGTGATCAATATCATGTAGCTAGTAAGGGTTTACCCAGTGTTTAAATCTAGGCCTTTCTCATTCATTCTGTCCATTTTCCCCTGACTTAACTATCCAGTTATTTCCCAGGACTCTCCAGTTAGACCTGGAGGAAGAAAAGGTATCCCCTCCAATATTCTTGCCTGGAAAATTCCATGGACAAAGGACCCCGGTGGGCTGTAGTCCATGAGGCTGTGAAGACTTGGACACGGCTGAGCTATTGAGCACGCTCCAATTAGAGCTTCTACTTGACCATTGATCTCCAAGCATCCTTTGTGCTTTTCCATTTCTGCCTATTAAGCATGGCGTTGGGATTTTTACTACAATAGCTTTTTTCAGTATTTCAAGACCTGGCACAAAAAGGAAATTGATGCGTGCAGGTAGAATTGAATTAAATTCAGTGAAGAGATTGATTTTCCAAACCCTTTGACTCTGTACATATGTGAATGGATTGTGGTCCAAGCTGCACAAATAGAGCCAGGTTATAGAGTCAGAGTCTGTATCTTAAGGTCTCAGTGAGGTCGAGGAATGATATTCTGAAATATATTCCTCAGAAATGATATTCTAAAAGAGCAGATGATAATTACAGGCCTGACTGGATAACACACCTCTGAGTGAGTGAAACACATGACCTTAGTTATAGAGAACCTAGATATATTCTTTTTCACACTGAATTTGTATATTTATTATTATAGATAAAAGTAGCCATATAGACATTTGATTCTACTATCTAATGAGGATCATAAAGAAGAGTCTAGACTAACTCCTTCGTAGTGAAAAATTTCAGTTGTGGTAGATATCTTCCAATCTTTAATAGCTTTGACTAATACCCCTAAGAGCAAATCAATTTCCTTAGTTACCTAGGAGTATGTATTATAATAACGATGTGCAAGAAGGAAAAATCTTTACTGTTTACCAACCTGTTATTGATAAAGAGAAGGCAAGTGTCAGCTTCTTTATCACATGAATATGGAAATATAGTCTTTTTAAAAATAAAATTACCTGGATGTATCTGAAATATTTGTTTTTATCTAGGTACTAATATAATTTATTNGATGTGCAAGAAGGAAAAATCTTTACTGTTTACCAACCTGTTATTGATAAAGAGAAGGCAAGTGTCAGCTTCTTTATCACATGAATATGGAAATATAGTCTTTTTAAAAATAAAATTACCTGGATGTATCTGAAATATTTGTTTTTATCTAGGTACTAATATAATTTATTCATTCAATAATCTTACATTTTATTTACTTTATCCTGATTTGGCTGTTAAAAATACTGGAGTAATCTAAAGAAATATATATATATATATATATATTTAAATTCCCTGCAATTCTCATTGGGCGATTGAATAGGTACTTAGAAGGTTACTTCCAATCAGCCACTAATAACAATGAGACTAATAAATCTTTCCTTTAAGTAGCAATTTAATGTTTATAAATTACTTACATACTCATTCTGCAATTGGATTCTTATCAGAATTTATTTGGCAAGGTAAGGCATGTTATTTTTCTCATTTAAAAAGATGAGGAAATTGATGTTCAGAAGGGTTAAGTGCATGCATTACTGAAGTACATGTAACTCAAGTGGAGTTCATGGTGTATTTCTAAAGTAGATTTATCAACTAAACAAGGATAACTTTCAACTCTAGCCCAGACTCTCCTCTTAGATGGAAATCTTATCCAAATGCTTTTTAAGTATCTTTAGTCAGACATGCCACAGTTACATCCCACTCAACTTGTCCAAAAACGAACTTGTTATCATGTTCCAAACCTGTTCCTCCCCTTGGGGGTACCCAATTTTAATGAATGGTATCTCCAAACACCAAGGGGATCAAGTTACAATCTCCCCTCTTTTATGCTTCTCACCACTCTGATGTTCAATCACTCATCACTTTCAGGCAATTTTATATTCCAAATGTCTTCACAATCTGTTCACTTCCCTCTCCTTCTCTAGGTTACATCATATTTTTCTCTTACTTGGGGTGATAATGGTTATCTTCCAACTGTTCCATACTTCAAGCCATGTTGCAAATCCAAATGCCTTCCTTGCCCATGAAGTCTTAACATTTCCTTTAAAGAGTGGAGATAATGGTATCTGTCTCTAAGGGTCATTTTAAGGAAATAATTAGATTCTGGATGTAAATACAGAAGGCGTTTAAATTGTTACTTGAGTAAGGCAAGGGATGCCTTTGAAGATAACAACAGCTTCTGATTTAAATAATATTGTGTCCATTTTAAGTGCAGGGAAAGTAAGGTTCAGAACAGTGATGAAATCTGTCCGGGGTCAGGTGATAAGGGATACTTCAGAGATTTTTCCACAAAACTGCCAGACTCCAAAGTTGTGATCTTTACTAAATCCTGGGTTCAGTCCTCTGGGATCTTGGGAAGAAAGGCTGATTTGGGTTAACTTGGCTACTCAGAACAGGATTTGAAACATATTTTCCAGGCATACGATATTTATTTCATCGTGGTACTGCCTTTTCTAAGCCTCGGTAGTGGAACTGAGCTGAAGTCATTGGGAGAATGAGATGCTTCACTTATTCACTGGGACTAATGAGAATGGTAGCCCAGGAAGGACTACTTCAGTTCTATTGCCAGCTCAGACGGGTCATTCTGCTTCAAGCCTTGGGTCTGTGAGTTGCTGGCTGATGTTTTTCCTGTGCCTCTAATCCTTTTTTGACTAACAAACTAATCTGGAACATTGTCTTGTCACAATGGCAGAAGCATCAAACCTTTAATCAGTTTGCTTTTACCAACACCCCATTGGCCAAAGCATGCCACATGAAAAAGTCCAGTGTCAAGGAGCAGGGAAATACCCTTTGCCCATGTATATGGTCAAAATGGCTAAATCACATGGCAAAGGATGTGGCAAGGAGCGAAGAACTAGAGCCCATAAGTTTATTACAGGGTAGTTTCTAGTCTAAGACTATTAAAAATAGTGCTACCAGGAACGTACTTGCATATGTCTTTTGATGAATATATGTATGGACTTTTGTTGGGTATAAACCCAGGAATGAAATTGCCAAATCATAGGGTATGCATGCGTCTAGGTTTAGGAGATAATGACAGATAGTTTTACAAATTTTACAAAGTGGTTATAGCAACATACACTGCCATTAGCACTGCACAATATTTTCAGTTGTTTTATATGTTTGCCAGCACTTGGCATCATTTGTCTTATTTGTTTTAGTCATTCTAATAATTAACAATGGTAGTACACTCTGGCTTTACCTTGTGTTTCTCTAATGACTAATGATTGTTAAGCATTCTTCCTTCCTTTTCGATTGAATTGCTTACATTTTTCCTAATAATGCACAAGAAAAATGTTTTATTTTGGATTCAAAGTTTTTTTTTTTAATGTTTATGTATTATAAATAAATTCTCACACTCCATGGCTTGCCTTTTCAGTTTAAGTATCAAAGTTCTTAGTCCAAATGTAGTAAAACTTATCAATATCTTCCTTGTACTCAGTGTATTTTTTATGTGCTGACCAAAAATGTTTTGATTGCTAAATTGAAAGCAGTATGGAATGATGCAGGAAAACTGTGTAGCTTTTTGGTGTGTGACTGATATGAGTTTAAAACTAGAAAGGACTATTCCCATTGGTATGGCCCAATAAAACAGTACTCCTGTATTGTCTGTCCAACCCACAGGTGATTTTTGGTTCATGTTACCAGTTTCCCTGTGACTCAACTGGTAAAGAATCCGCCTGCAATGAGGGAGACCTGGGTTTGATCCCTGGGTTGGGAAGGTTCTCATGGAGAAAGGAAAGGCTACCCATTCCAGTATTCTGGCCTGGAGAATTCCATGCACTGTACAGTCCATGGGGTCACAAAGAGTCAGACACAACTAGGCGACTTTTACTTTCACCAGTTTACTATTTACATTCAGTTCAGTTCAGTCGCTCAGTCGTGTCCGACTCTTTGTGACCCCGTGAATCACAGCATGCCAGGCCTCCCTGTCCATCACCATCTNTGGTGGATTCATGTCGATGTACAGCAAAGCCAATAGAGTATTGTAAAGTAAAATAAAGTAAAAAAAAAATTAAAATAAATAAAATAAAAAGATTTTAAAAAATGAAGTATATATAATATACTGTGTGGTATATTGAAAACAGGTTCAGGAAAACTGTACAGCCTTTTGGTGTTTGATTGATATGAGTTTAAAACTAGAAAGAAGTATCTGGTATGACCCTAGGAAAGTGCCTTGGATATTCTTTCTAAACCATTTATTCTTTCCAAATCAGCTTTTCTATATATAATGTGGGACAAGTACTTACTTGCTAGAACTTGATACATGGTGAGTATTAGGTCAAAGACAATTTTTAGAAAATAGAATTCAAGCTATTTCACCAGCTTCTTGACTCCTAGTCCAGTACTTTCTATACTCACAACTCTGATGTTTATTCACATCAAATTCACTTAACTGACTACAGGGCCAAGAAGAGAGTCTTCTGTTGAGTGAATCTGGAAGTTTCCACATGCAGACTCTCATTTGGGACAAATAGGACACTAGGTTCATATTTCTACTCATTTCTGTTCTACAACTTTTGTTTCTGTCCTGAAGCATGGGAGAATGACTACCTCAATGGCAGAGCCACTGAGCATCCTGGGAAGCCCAATCTGTAGGAGATGGTTTAAATTATGAAGAATGTATGAAATGCTTTTAGAAGCAGCAAGGAAGTTCCTGCCCCTAATGAATTAGGTTTCAATTAACAGAAGCAAAAGGACAGAATGGCTGGTGACAACATTTCCTTAGATGGTCAAACTGGGATAACCCACCAGATATGAGCCTTAATAAGTGGAAGGCCACACAGCTCTGGATGACAACAAGGAAGTTTCCTGAGCATAACCTTGTATAATAATCTCACTGTTAGGCACAGATTTGCATTCCCCTCCAGTGTTACACCATTTGTCCCCAAGTATATGAAAAAACACAAAAGTAAGCAGTGTTTGTCATCTTGCATACTTATAGGTTCTGGGCAGTCAAATCTGAATCTGGAATAACTTTATGAATAATTGCAGTAGAACTTGAATACTTTCCTTGATTTGATTTTCTGTGGGTATTGTGAAATAAATCTTCATGTAAATGAACTAGTTGGAATGTCATGGTGATAGATTATCTAATAGTGGTAGAAAATCCTATCCTCTGTGAGAAACTCTTACCAAATACAGCCTCATCTTCTCTGTAGAAAGCTCAAGAGTTTCTCTATAAGAGAGAATAGTATTTAAATCATGACTCCTCCACCAAAGATAGAGATGTAAAGATGACCCTTGGTTAGAGGCTGTTCTGAGAATACAGAGCCATGGCTGAAATCCTGGTCTGTAGACTATTATAGCTCAATGTTTCAGTAAAACATATTGCAAGTAGTTAAAATCTGAAAACCATAAGAATCAGAAGAGAGAATTTATGGAAGACAATATTGGCTAAACTCTCTGGCTTGAGTCAAATTACCTGGATTTGCATCCCGTCTCAATTACTTATCAGTTGTGTGGCCTTGGGCCATTTATTTAACATGCATATTCTTCAACTCCCTCAATTATAATCATAAATCTATAAACACTCTATCAGTATCTATCTATCAATCTCTCTCTTATTAAAGTGCTTGGAAAAAATATGAGCCAAGAGTAAATGAGTCACACAAATACAGTTGGCTTTTGAACAACATGGAGAATTTATAATCAGCTCTCTCAATACCATGTTCCTCTGTTTCAGTGATTCCTNCAATCTCTCTCTTATTAAAGTGCTTGGAAAAAATATGAGCCAAGAGTAAATGAGTCACACAAATACAGTTGGCTTTTGAACAACATGGAGAATTTATAATCAGCTCTCTCAATACCATGTTCCTCTGTTTCAGTGATTCCTCTATATCCATGGATTCGACCAAACATTGATCTTATAGTATGGTAATATCTACTATAGAAAAAAAAAAAAGGTCTATTTAAAAGTGTATCCAACCCATGCAGTTCAATCTTGTATTGTTTTGGGTCAACTGTATGGTTACAGTATATCACAGATGATGATGAAACAGATTATCATTGTCAAAGCTTCCAGCTTGCTGGAATCAACTTGTTCCATTATACCTAAAATAAAATTAACTTACAAATAAGAAAAATGTCTTGCAAAACTTTTTTATTGTGGCTCAGTTAGTAAGTCTTGTCTGACTCTTTGCAAACCCATGAACTACAGCATACCAGGCTTCCCTGTTCTTCACTAATTCCTGGACCTTGCTCAAACTCATTTCCATTAATTCAGTGATGCTATATAATCACCTCACCCTCTGTCACTCCGTTCTCCTCCTTCCTTCAGTCTTTCCCAGCATTGGGATCTTTTCCAGTGAGTCAGTACTTCCCATCAGATGGCCAAAGAATTGGAGCTTCAGTATCAATACTTCCAGTGAGTATTCAGGGTTGATTTCCTTTAGGATTGACTGGTTTGATCTCCTTGCTGTCTAAGAGTCTCTCAAGCATCTTCTCCAACATCACAGTTCAGAAGCATCAATTTTTCAGTGCTCAGTTTTCCTTATGGTCCGACTCTCACATCAATACATGACTACTGGAAAAACCATAGCTTTGACTAGATGGACCTTTGCTGGCAAACTGATGTCTCTGTTTTCTAATACTCTAAGTTTATTATAGCTTTTCTTCCAAGGAGTAAGCATCTTTTAATTTCATGGCTGTAATCACCATTCACAGTGACTTTGGAGCCTATGAAAATAAAGTCTGTCACTGTTTCAATTTTTTCCCCATCTAGTTGCCATGAAGTGATGGGACTGGATGCCATGATCTTAGTTTTTTGAATGTTGAGTTTTAAACCAGGTTTTTCACTCTCCTCTTTCACCGTGATTAAGAGGCTTTTTAGTTCCTCTTCACTTTCATCCATTTGGGTGATAATAAATACGTACCATTAGGGTATATGTACACATCTTAGGTTGTTGATATTCCTTCTGGCAATCTTAATTCCATCTTGTGAGTCATCCATCCCAGCATTTCAAATTAAGTACTTTGAATGTAAGTTAAATAAGCAAGGTGACAATATACAGCCTTGATATAAACCTTTCCAATTTGGAACTAGTCTGTTGTTCCATGTCTGGTTCCAACTGTTGCTTCTTGACCGCATTCAGGTTCTCAGGAGGCAGGTAAGGTGGTTTGGTATTTCAATATCTTTAACAGTTTTCCACAGTTGGTTGTGATCTGCACAACCAAAGGCTTTAGTAGAGTCACTGAAGCAGAAATGGATGTTTTTCTGGAATTCCCTTGCTTTCTCTATGGTTGTTGGCAATTTGATCTCCAGTTCCTCTGCCTTTTATAAATCCAGCTTGTATCTGGAAGTTCTTGGTTCATGCACTGTTTGTTGAAGCCTAGCTTGAAGGATTTTGAACATTACCTTCCTAGCATATGAAATGATCAAAATTGTGCAATAGTTTGAACATCCTATGACACTGACCTTCTTTGGAATTGAAGTGAAAACTGACATTTTCCAGTTCTCTGGCCACTACTGAGTTTTCCAAATATCCTGGCATATTGAGTGCAGCACTTATAACATCATCTTTAGGGTTTGAAATAACTCAACTGGAATTCTAACCTCCACTAGCTTTGTTTATAGTAGTGTTTCCTAAGGCCCAGTTGACTTCATAGTTCTTTACATTTCACACATTAATTTAAAAATAAATAAAATGCCTTACAAAAAATTAACTTTAATAATAGAAGCCATATAGTGGTATATCCTATGGGTTGCTAATTGACAAATAGCCTTCTTGTTGCTGAAAAAATGTTCTATATCCTGATGGCTGTGTGTGTATATATATATATATATATATATATGCAAAAATTCATCAAATTGTATACTTAAGTAATGTACACTTGACTATAACTGCATTATACCTCAAGTAGAAGAAGTGAACATTCCTTAAAGTGTCTTCTCCACAATGAGAAATGCAAATATCCCTATTCTACTGACCTCACAATTCTCAGGAAGCTTGTGTTTCTCCAGGAACCTCATACTTCATATTTACACTTCTGTGATCCCTGATTCTCTCACCATCCACTCTAGATGGTATTTATATCTCTCCACTCAACATGGTTATTGAGTTAAACAAGCAGGAAAATGACCTTTTCTTGATTTTACCAAAGCAGTGTTCATAAGTGGTAAGGGACAAACAACAGGGAATTTTGATAGTTATTATACATCTTAACACACAACTTAGAACACTAAACGTTCCTATTTGTAAGGTCCCTTGTGTATACTTGCCCTCGACAATTATTACCAATTTCCCCCTAGGATTCAATCTCTTAGCATCTTGCTTTATATTTTTCATCAAAATATCACTTTTCTTTCTATTTCCTTGATTCCCTCACCTCTGTGCTGCCTGAATGCAAAACTGAAAACTAGTCTTACTTCACCATTTAATGTAACTTAACTATCTCTTCTTGCCTCTAATCATAGGCTGACAAAGTCTATCCTTGGCCAAACCGTAGTCAGGTTCTTCTTCTTTGGAATTCTCTTCTAAACTTTTGGACTTTTGTGTCAGTTTTTACATCACCCAGTTCCAGCCAGAATTCTGCAAAGTTGACTTAACCTGATTCCCCACATACACAATATCAGATCACTCTTCATATCTGATCAGGTTTCATACCCACCCACCCCCAAGTAATATTTGATAACTCTGGCCTGCCTTCAGTAAGAATCCAGTCAGGTTGGTCAAGCTAGAAATTTGCCATTACCTTCAATCGCATTCGTTGGCAATAGATTCCCACTTCTCCTTGTTGTAATCAGAGTTGAGCTGAAATCTTTCCATCACACCGAATAATGCCACCTTAGTAGTCTCTATGGAGAAGGCAATGGCAACCCACTCCAGTACTCTAGCTTGGAAAATCCCAAGGGCAGAGGAGCCCAGTAGGCTGCAGTCCATGGGGTCATGAAGAGTCAGACACGACTGAGTGACTTCCTTTTCACTTTTCACTTTCATGCATTGGAGAAGGAAATGGCAACCCACTCCACTGTTCTTGCCTGGAGAATCCCAGGGATGGGGGAGCCTGGTGGGCTGTCTGTCTGTGGGGTCGCACAGAGTTGGACACGACTGAAGCGACTTAGCAGTAGCAGCAGCAGTAGTCTGTATACCTGTTGCAATAGTCCCGAATAAAATCTGCCTTACCATTTTAACTCACCAGGAAATTTTTTTCTTTGACAAGGCCATGTGCTTAAGTGCTGTTTTTCTCCAAAATAATGTATCAGGGTTTGTTTTTTTTATTTTTAAAGAAAAGCAAAAGATATATATCTTTAGAAAAAAGTATCAATTATCTCTATTCATTCAGCATTTTATTGCAATAGCGTTACTTATTAGGAAAGATTCCATACTCACTGTTTACAGTGTTATTAATAATATACAATCCCTAACAGATCCATATTTTAAATTTAAATATATTCTATATACAGTATAAACTATATAGACTACATATATGCTATAAAGTGTCTATATGTAAACATATGTGTATATATAAACATAAAGTAATAAAATTATATATATATATACCAAAGTTTCTTGATTTAAAAATACCTATTTTCATTTTACAATATTTGAAATTGGTATTTATTTATAATTTTTGTGAAAAATAAAAATGCAGCCATTAGGCAGAGTAGTGTGTGGTGAAATTTTTGTCTTGCCTGTGAGCATACCAGTTTGTTATATTCATATTATTGTTACATTAGTTGGATTACTTTGATTGTTAACACTGCACAGTTAAAATGTGACTTAAATTTGGATACCTAATTGCCATTTAAAGTGTCTTCAAGAAGATTATACAGTATTACAAAGTTTGACTGAAATGAAAAGTTATTGTGTATGTCAAAGATTATCTATCATACAGCAGGCATTGCAATTAGAACCAGTAGAACCCGTCAAATTTCTGGGAATAGATAATCGTATTTTCAGCCCAAGGAGAGGTTAATGTGACCAATTTATGCACCATGAAGGACTACCTACTCAGGAACATAACATCTATCTGTCATAAGCCTTTGGCTGACTTGCAAAAGTACTATTTCACTTTCCATAATGTGTAATCTAGTTACAGAAATTTCAGAATGTTAAGTCCATCCAAATGTGGAAAATCTCAGGTATTTTTTTATTTGGCTCAAAATTATTATATCAGCCTGAAATATGACAAAACGATCTGAATGACAAGCAGAATTTATGAAAAACAATATACTGTCACCATGATATTATGCACACTGGATGGTGTCTAAAAATGATTCTTGCATAAGGCTTTTTACAATGCAAAGAAGATTTAGACTAAAATGTTGAAAGTCATTCTGAAGAAGAGTATTGTTTGTAATTGTGTAGAGAAATATATACTTCTATTGTTTCATTTGATAAAAATTGTTCATTATATATATATATATATATATTTTTTTTTCCTCTCTATCCCTCTGCTCTGAGTTGTGGTTAAATTGATGGTGAATTTCAGAAGTGCTGGCATCTTAGAATTAAATAAATAAAATTTTTTATATTAATGTTGAATATATGTAAGACAGACCAGCAGGCTGCTGAAAACATAGATGGGGAGGAGAGAGAAAGGAAGGGTACAAAACTCCTCTTTTATTTCTATATTTTTTATCAGGACCTTTTTAATCAGTCATAGCTCTACTGAAATAATTGATATTATCAGGTATTTTGATCAACTCCCACAGATTTTAACTTCTACCCTGTGTTTGATAGAGTGTTTGTTTCCCCTCAAAATTTATATATTGAAATCTAATACCAAAGGAAAGGTATTTGGAGGTGGGGTCTTTAGGAGATGATGTGGTCATGACAGTGGAGGCTTCATGAATGAGATTTGTGCCTTTGTGTGAGACCTCAGAGAGATCCTGACCCCTTCTACCACATGAAGCCACAGAGAGAAAGTGCCATCCATGAACTAGGAAGCAGGCTCTCTCACTAGACCCTGGGTCTACCAGTACCTTGATCTTGGACTTCGTCCTGAGAACTGTCAAAAATTAGTTTCTGTTCTTTAAGCTACTCAGTGCATGATAGTTTTTTTATGGCAGCCTGAATGATCTAGCAACTATGGTAAAAAGTGTTGGAACACAAACGATATTAGACACATCTCATTTGCCCGTAAGGAACACACACAACTGACCTCTGAATGAATAAGCAGAAATACCAGTCGGGCATATCTACAGGGGAGAAGAGGTTACTGTTGGCCATTTACATAAAGGCTCTATAAAGAAGGTACTCTTCAAGACTTTGGAGATAAAAGAAGAAATAATAAAATTATGGAAAATGTACACTAGCTGCTTTTAACATGCCCAGGGTTTGAGGCAACAATCATTATGGTTGGAATGGTTTAAAAAGACAATATTAGTAATTTCCTTCAGCATAATTAATCTGGGTCTATATTTTTCTTATTCCTGGATTTGTCCATAATAATAATAGCTACAATAAATAGCCAATAAATCTTTTAAGTGGCAAAATAAACTTATTTAGTGTATTTACATTCATTTTATTAGTAAGGATGCTGAGACATACTAACTGATCTAAAGCTGTTCAGTCAGTAGAGAATAAAAATATTATGTAGAGATTTTACTTCTCATCGGCACTTGCTGTAAATTCTCTAAAGCACCACTTTTCAAAATTTGCAAGCTTATGATCTCAAGATGCTTTTACATTCTTAAAAATTATTGAAAACTTCAAAAATCTTTGGTTTATGTGTGGACTCTTTCAATATTTGTTATATTAAAGATGAAAACCAAGAATTTAAAAATAATTTGATAATATATTTTAAAATAACATTCTACAGCCTATTATATCAGCATGAATAATGCAATTTTATGAAAGATAACTGTGTTTTAAAAAACTTAATAAAGTGGACTAGTTTCCATTTTTGCACTTTTCAAAAATGTGATATAAGATATATATAAAATATTTTAAAATATAACAATAAAGACAGTTAAGCTCTCATACCTGCCTCTGTATTCAATCTGTTTTGATATGTTTGCATTGAACTATATGAAGAAAATTCAGCCTCACACATATGCATAGTTGGAAAATGAAAGAATATTTTAATAGCTTTTTTCAGATAATTGATACTGCCCCCAAACTAGACAAGTGGAGTTTTTAAAAGGTTATTTGCAGTGTAGCATCTGAAAACATGTTGATGAACCTTTAGTGTTATGTTAAAATCTATTGGTCTGTTCTTTACTTTGATGGATTTTTGACCCATGCATGATTTTATATTAGACATTAGGCATTTAGAAAAATATTGATTCATTGAGTTATGCAGATCTTTTAAATGTCTATATGTCATTACATAAGATGAAGAAATTGTATTTACTAGCAACACTCTTATCTCAATAGAAAGTCTTCTGGTATTAGAAGATGTCAAATTGACAGTAGTGAAACAAGTTTCCTAAATACCAACTTTTACTTGGAAGTTTGAATTTTACCAGTGGCAACAAATACTGTAGTGTTTTCTTTGAAATGACAGGTTTACTTCTTTATTTTCAAGAAAAGGTCTACCAAATAAGTAAGTCTAAATAACCATAATTTTGTTTGCCAATTGGTCTTTCAAGGATAAATGATGTCCCTTGAAAACATGACTCATTCAATTCATAAGTCAATCAAACCAGTGCTTCCATCACTGAGTCACCCATCATACTTCAAAACACAACCGCAAAGTATCTAATTATTTAATGAAACTAATGATTTTTACTACATCATCAAGGATATACTTAAGTGAATTAACTTTAAAACATAAGAGCGACTAAAAAATGATGCTAAAAGGATGCAATGACACTTGCATAGTTTGGTACCACTGCCTTGCTTCATGCTAAAGTCACCGACTTTTTGCACCAGAAGTACAAGTGTCAGCACAGTTTAAAAGGCAAATGATTTCTTAGTATTAGCAATATTTTCTAGTAATTAATACTATTTCTTAGTAACTAGTACTATTATGAAAATAGTCTTGACCTCATGAAGAGCCTGAAACTCACAAGGACATTCATGGGTCTACAGGTCACACTTTGAGATGTCCTATCTTAGTGTCTTGTATATATATGTTCATAAATGTTTGTATAAAAATGTTTACAAAATAAAAATATTTTAAAAATCCTAAAGGGAAATAACCCAATAATAAATTCTAAAGGATCATTAGATGGCAAAAATATAAATCAAAAGAAAACTACTAATGTATTATGTATTTAACTTTTAAAACATTAATTAAAAGTAAATTTTCTTGGAAAAAAAATTTCAAAAATTTAAAATAAGCCAGACTTTAGTTAAGATATCCTATGAAATAGTACATTTATAAATTGCTTCTTCCCCTTCCAACCCATAAACCAAACCATACTTTGAATCTATCAATATGGAATTCAAGTCTGATAGATAATTTTAAATAGCTCAGAAAACACTGTGAGAAGATTGAAGTATTTCTGGGAGCAAAAGGAATTAGTTTTGGGGATGCATAAAAAAGATGTAATATTAAGAATGTTAACAGTTACTGTTTGTTGCTTTCTATGTATTATGTAGTTTAATCCCACATTATACTTGTGTCTTAGCCTCAGAGGAGAGAACAGGTTTAGGTCATCTGTGCTCTGGCAAGAGTGAGGAAACTATGAGTCCAAATCCACGGGTCTCCCTGACTCAAAGCCTCACCCTGAAAATCAAGGAGGAAACACATCCTGCTGCCTTCCACAAACTTTATATTTCCAATCTGACATATAAAAGATGTAGCAATAATGACTAAACAGAAAGACATCTTAAAATATTTTTGTAAAATATGCACTGAGCCAGCTTTCCCTTGTAAGAAAAGGATGAAGTAGAATATTGCACATCTAATTAGCAATCTTAAGAAAGTGAATCAACATCTTCTTTCTGATATGTTGCAAGCAAGACACAGTTGAATCCCCATCATACGGAGAGGTCAGTAATGGCAAATTTCTGGGATGCATGGTGCAAGGCATAATCTAAGGCATGTTGGTCGGAAACTTAGATTTCTCCAAAAAAAATGAAAGAGGGAAAACAAAAACAGATCAAACACCCAGGGTAGTTAGTCTTCTCACTAGCCCCACTAGCTTGTCAATTCCTTTGAGGTAGGAGTTTTATATAATCAGTTTGTGAATTTCTGTAATGGCAGAATGCTCAAACATATGGAACGCACTCAATATTTATTTTTTTTTTCCAAAGAAAATTGATTGGGAACAGAAGTTTACTGTTATAAAAATATATAACCCATGTATCTGAGTGTTGTGATGGTGGTCGTGGTTTACTCACTAAGTCATGTCCTACTCTTGTGACCCCATGGACTGTAGCCTGCCAGGCTCCTCTGCTCATGGATTTCCCCAGCAAGAATAATGCCATGAGTTGCATTTTCCTTCTCCAGGGGATCTTCCTAACCCAGGGATTGAACCCAGGTCTCCTGTATTGCAAGCAGATTCTTTACCAACTGAGCCACCAGGGAAGCCCATATTTGAGTGTTAGTATCTGCTAACTCTTGTCCTAATCTTGTATCAAGCTGTTGGCAATGAGTAAATGCTCAAAAACTGTTTATTGTGAAATTAGTAAAATTATTTGCTCAAACAGAACCTGATGTCATAGATGCTTCTTAGAGCTTTTTCATCAGTGAATTAAGCTGTGCATCTTGTAGGAAACATCTGTCCCTGAAAGCTCTGTCAATTCTTTCCTCATAGAGGAGACAATGTATTTTTAAGGTTATATTAGTTACTACATATACAAGAGCACACGCATACTCACACCTGCATGCACACATATATGTATGGGCATGTACACATACACTATATTTTCTATATGTATTCACATATACATTTTATGTGTGTGAGAAATGGAGTATTCCTGCCATATCAGTAAACAAGTGTACCACAGTCATCAGTGATTCAGACCCTCCTAATGTGCATTTCTAAGCCCTGGGCACTCACGAAAGAGAAGAATACCTGCAATCTGGCAGCCATTAGGCTGCAGCCACTCCCTACAGTAAGCCCTGAGTAACTCAGGTTGTGCAAATGCAGGATACTGGCTCCAGATAGCTGAGATGCATATGAAAGGAGTGATTCCAGTGATCCCAGGCTCTTGCATCTTCCCATACATAGCAAAACACTACAGTCCTTAAGTTGGGATATCTGGTTTTCTTTAATTCACAAAAATAACCTGACTTCTCCTCTACCTCCTCAGATTGTTCTCTCAGAGTTACTTAAGATGCTATCTCCTGGGCCTGAAGTCCTAAAAATTCCCACTGAATAAAACATAACTCTCGACATTTAGGTTGTGACTTTTTTTTTTTTTTAATTGACATGTGTATATATTTATTGTAACACAAAAGTATGGCTGATACTGTGTGTAGCACCTCTTCTTTAATGTGCCTCTATGTGTGTGTGTGTGTGTGTGTGTGTGTGTGTGTGTGTTAGTTGCTCAGTCACGTCTGACACTTTGCAGCCCCATGGCTTCCCTGTCCGTGGAATTCTCCAGGCAAGAATACTGGAGTGTATTGCCATTCCCTTTTCCAGAGGAACTTCTTTAACATACCCATCCATAAAAAGTCGCTATGTAAAACTAAATCAAAGAGGTTCTAAAAACCTAAACCATTAACTTACACTGTATGTTTCCTTGGTTATCTTCATCTTAAAAATTCTTGCCAGGCAATCCCTACATATGCAAGGAATCAATGTCATTAAATTGGCAGCAGTCACCTGAAATATGGCACAGTGATGACAAGGGAATGTGTGTCTTCCATCATCCCTGCCTAACAAACTTTCACATTAATGGAAAATATTTTTCACATTATATATTTCTACAAATTTGACCCTACTTCCTCTAAGTATCTAGGTCAAAAGATTCTCTCCACCCACAGAAATGTTTCATAGAATCGATCATAGAGTCATCTTCTGTGCTGTCACTGAAGACTGTCTTTTCTCTGTATTTATCCTGGAGTCTACCCTGGAGGCTTCCAAGCTGCCCACTACCATGCTCTGCTCTGTGACTCATGTCCTTCTCCTCAGAGGTCCCTCACAGCACTGGACCTCATGACTAGCAGATTAGCAGATCAGCTTACTGAGATTTCTTATTTAGAGACTATGGTTTATTTACCTAATTCATGGATAGTTCTCCTATCTATTTATTAACCTGGAAGTCTCTGGAAACACACTGATAAGAATATGAATTCAAATTCCAGCTCAGTCATTTCTAGCTTCTTTAATCGCAGGTACATTACTTAACTGCTCTAAGATTCATCTTTCTCATCTGAAAAATGGCTATAAATGTAATGCCTACTTTATTTCTCTGTCTTCAAGATAATTAAATTAGATATAAAGAGCGCTTGATATAGTGCCTGGTACAAAGTCAGTCCTCAATGCTAGTTGGTGTAATAGCCAAGATAGGATAGGGTAGGCTGGGCTGTGGAAATATACAGCCTCTGAAATCTCAGTCTTAACCCAACAAAGGGTTGTATCTCGGTCAAGTACAATTGGTGTGAGTTGGAAGGCTTTTCCAAGCATTTCTCTGAGTGATGACTCAGGCACCCTGGCTGCTCCCAATCAGTATACCATCTCTATTGTGTCTTCTGAGGTCACCACAGAAAGTAAAGAAGAGGAATAAAGAACTGGATAGGATTTTTCTCAGGCTGGTTTGGAAGTTATTTGAATCTGTTTTACCCTAATTCTATCTGCCAGACGTCAAATAAGCACACACAAGGGAAGCTGTGAGATGTAGTCCTCTTTTATTTGCTACATATGTATGCAAAGGGTGCTGGGAAATGTAATCATCTTATGTGTGTACCAGGAATGCAATGATATGGTAAACCACTGTCCTCAGTGTTTATGGCAGCATTTTCCCTGCCATAGTTACTAGTATTATTACTCTTGGAGTTATATCACAGCTACATTAACTTTTTTTTTTTTATCCAAAGGTGATTAACTATAGTAAAATATTGCAACGATGTGTCATGAATAATGATAAGTTAAGATATGTTAGTTGCTCAGTCATTCTCATCAGCAAGATTGCTGGTCATTCCAATAAGTGCACAATGGGGCAACCCTATATTTTATGGAATTAGTTTTTGGATTCTAGTTATAATCCTATGCCTAGGCTTTACTCTCTTCAGAATATCTTTTTGAATGTACTGAGTTCCCCAAAAGTGCAGTTAAATTTACTCTTCTAATATAAGTGGAACCTAAGGGGATTACTGATAAATCTTAGCTGGGTAGATAAATGGCATTACCATGAATCAATTTGTGATGGTATATAAAGAATGAGAATAAGATGAAGCCAAATATCTGAAATTCACATTCTGATTCTATCTCTTATTAACTTAATAACTCAAGATTTGTGTTTCAGTTTCCTTAAATGTACTTTAGATCTTTATAAAATGTGAAAATAAGGCAAGCAGTGCTAATAGTTATCATCCTGTTTGGTACGAAGCAATGTATAAATATTACCATATTTAATTATTAGAAGAACACTATTAAGTAGATACTATTTATGTTCACCTTTTATGGAAAAGTAAGCCAAAGTTAAATAACTCACCCATGGTCACACCACAGGATTTTAACCCAGAGGTGCATGACTCCACAGTCCAGAAATCCATCATGCTTTTTTTTAAAAAGCTCTGTCATTTATAAAATTAGCTGTGCTATTGTTATTGTTATGGTTATAATTTTACCAACAACCTTGGCTTTTTTCATTTTGTGTTGAGAAGACTTTCTTTTTTTAGTCATTTAAAGCAGTTTTTGTTATAAACCACTCAGAAAATGAAAAGGCAGATAATTCAAGACACTGATACAGTTTATAGAATCAGCAAATCTATAGAGAACATTTAATTTGCAATTCAAATGGCACTTCTGGTGCTACATATGTGATACAATAATAAATACTGAGTGTAGCTAGGTTCCTGCCTGATACCTTCTGCTTCAGGTAGGCCAAAAGTCAAAGCCAGACTACCTTCATTAGAATGTTAAGTAGTTTTATACTGTTTCCTTTCCTTTATGAATTTGTTTTCTGAAATCTCCAATTTCAATCCAGGTTTTTCAACATTATTCACTAACACTTTCCCCCGCACAGTTTGAGAGAAAGAGAGAGACAGAAAGCACTATATGAACCACTAAATTTTTCTAATTCTGACTCTACGACATTCTATATCAACACATTTTTCTCTTCTATTATGAGTAAAACAGCTTTAAGAAAGAGAGAATAGACTTTTGTATCAAGATAGTGGATAAGAGGATGTAGAGCTCATCTTTCCTCAGGAACACATCAAAAATACATCCACACATGGAATAATTATCACTAAAAATTAACTGGTAACTGGCAAAAGGATTCCTGCACCACTAAAACTGTAAGAAAGATACACACGTGATCAGGCAGGAAGGGAGAAAAAAGTGAATGGGTTAAGAACCTGGCCCCTGGGAAGCGACTTTAAAAAAAAGGGAGGGGAGACCCCATGAATGGACACCTGTCATGGTGAGTGAACAGTCTGAGACACAGATTGGATGCCCCAGTATTGGGGTCTTCTATGAGGAAAACCTACCCCCTGGCATGGTTGGAAGACCACTGGGACGAACAAAACTTCAGAAAACCTGAACTCCACTTGTGAAAAGACTGTGATTGCAGGTTAGCCCCCAAGGCAGAGAGGAGAGAAGTCTCTTCTGCTTGCCGCCTGGTTTCCTCCCACTGCCCACCATGGGCCCCAGCCCGAGTGGAGTGAATGCTCTATTGCTATCCCACTCCATGTTACAGCGCAGCACTGGAACTGTGGTGGCCACAGCTGAGGAAGGACTTGACTGGGGGGCATAGAGGGGATCTGGTCTAGGGGTAGAGCCTGGGCGGGGCAGCAGCAACCAGTGCTGGCATTTACTTGAGCAGCAAGTCAGAAGTAGTCCAGATCTCTGGGGGCAGCTACCACAGCTCATCTCGCTGATACCATGATCAGAGCAGCTTTGAGCCCTACCTGCACGGCAGATTGATTCTACAACTAGGCAGAGGTGGTGGAAGCTAGGGGCAGTGACTGGTCATGATTGGTTATGGGACAAAGAGGACTTGCATTGGGGGCTGCCTCTGAGCAGAGCTGTGGGTGCTTGCCCAGGCCCTGAACTGCCAAAGCAATCTTGAGAAAAATGAACAAAGCTGGGCGTATTATCCTCCCTGACTTCAGACTGTACTACAAAGCTACAGTTATCAAAACAACACTGTTCTGGTACAAAAACAGACAAATCAATGAACAGAACAGAGAATCCAGAAATAAGGCCATATATCCATGGTCAGTTAATCTATGACAAAGGAGGCAAAATATACAGTGGAGAAAGACAGTCTTTTCAGTAAGTGTCTGGGAAACTGGGATAGCTCTTCGCACAACTGCTATTAGAACACTCTTCACAGTGCATATAAAATGAAACTCAAGATGGATTAAAGACCTATAGATAAAACCAGAAATCATAAGATTCCTAGGAGAGACTATCTGTAGAACATTCTTTGACATAGATTGCAGCAATATTTTTGGATACATCTCCTAGTGCAAAAGAAATAAAAGCAAAAGTAAACAAATTGAACCTATTAAACTAAAAGCATTTGCACAGCAAAGAAAATTATCAAAAGATCTAAAAGGCAACTTACTGAATGGGAGAAAACATTTGCAAATGATATGATGAAAAAGTGGCCAAAAAAATATATATATAAACACCTCATACAATTCAAAACCAAAAAGTCAAACAGTCCAATGAGAAGATGAGCAGAAGAACCTGAATAGAGATTTTTATAAAGAAGACATACAAATGGCCAACAGGCACACAAAAATATGCTCAATGTCTCTTAATCATTGGAAAAACACAAATAAAACAAAAATGAGATATCGCCTCACACCTCTCAGAATGACTATCATCAAAAAGTTTACAAATAACAAATGTTGGAGAAGAGTGGAGAAAAGGGCCTCCTTGTATGTGGTTGATGGGAATGTAAATTGGTACAGCCCTGATGGAAATTAGTATAAAACTTCCTCCTAAACTAAAAATAGAACTACCATGTGACCGTTGGGTATATACAACTCCTGGGTAAATATCTGGAAAAAGTGAAAACACTAATTCCAAAAGATACATGAACCCCAGTGTTCATAGCAGCACTATTTACAATAGCTAAGATGTAAAATTAATCTAAGTGTTCATCAACAGACAAATGGATAAAGAAGAATATACACTGGAATATTATTCAGCCATAAAAATAATGAGTTTCTGCCATTTGCAGCAATGCTTACGGACCTAGCAAATAGTATGCTTAGTAAAATAAGTCAGAGAAAGACAAATGCTATATCACTTATATGTGAAATCTAAAAATAATACAAATGTACAAAGCAAAACAGTAATGGGCTCACAGGAATAAGAAAATAACTAGTGGTTATCAATGAGGAGGAGGAAGTGGTAAGGTGTATGTTGGGGTATAAGATTAAGAGAAACAAACCACTAGGTATAAAATAGATAACTAAAAATGATATATTGTATAGCACAGGGAATTGCAGCTATTATAATAAGTTTTAATGGAGTATAATCTGTAAAAATACTGAATCATTATGCTGTACACCTAAAACTAATATAATATTGTAAATCGATGATACTTCAAAATATAAATAATGAAAATCCATCTTCTAGGATTGCTTCACCTACAATTTCATACAAAGTTTTCAGTAAATTATTATTACCTAAAACAGTAAAAAGGAGATCAAAGTAAAAGTGAAAGAGATGAAAGAGAGTGAGAGAGACTGAGAGAGGGATAAAGAGAGAGAGAGCCTTATTTCAAAGAGCTCTATCTTTTTCCCAAATCTCATCTTTTATCACTCATCTGCCTTAGCCATGGTGACATGTGACAAGTCAACAAAGAATCCACAAATCCAAATGGTGAACACTTTGGGGTTTGACGATAGTTTATTTCATAGACTGTTAAGATATTACAAGGTTGAACCCATATTCCTGAGAAATATCATCATATAAATTCCTAATAGATTCAGATAATTACGGTGTCTTTGACAATGATTTTATTTGTGACTGGTTACTTGTGCATGATATCAGATCCTTAATGAAAGACCACGTTTAGAAATTTCCTAGTCTAGGAAGAAGAGGGAGAAAACCATTTTTTAAAAGTCTTTTATATGTTGAAAATATGAGATTTTGATAGCTCATGAAAATATACCTTTCTTTACATAATAGCATAGGCAAGTGGTGATCTCAAGATATCCAGTTTTCACATAATTAAACTGAGACTCAGAGCATAGCAGCTAAGTGCTTGGGGGCTGGGGCAGGCTTTGCATCTCCCCTCCCTTTTGCACCAGAATGTACACAATCTGGCTGCTGCAGTAACCTCAATTGCATTTCCCCATCTTGAAGTTATTTCTCATTAAACTTACTAATATGTTCAGCTTCCTCATTCTCACTCTTCATCATTCAACAATTTTAAAGCAAATGTGTGTGTGTGTGTGTTTTGTATACATACAAACAGACACATTTACACTTTTATCTGGCAGAAATCTTCATATAATAAACTACTGCATTCAGGTTTGTTAGGGAGAAAAAAATGGAATAGGGGAATTTTTGGATTAAAAAGTTGGAAAACAAGGACATGTAGATGATTCTTATTTTCTAAAAACTTACTCAAAGGAAAATGGCATTTATAGAACACATTTCATGTGCAAGGACTGTGTTTGCAAACATCTGTTTTTCTGTCTTAACACCCATCTTATAAGATGAGCATTTTTATGCCCATCTTCATAAACAAGTTGTAAACTGTATAGTTTAGTAATATTCAGTGGAGCTGGGACTGAAACCAAGGTACACCTAATTCTTTGCAGCATATTGTGCTGCCTCTTCTTTCTTATATTTTTAACTAATAACACTGCTGGGATTAATGAGCTCCGTAACTTTATTACCTACCAGGTGAAGCAGCACATTTGTTTAACTATCCTCAATTCACCTCTTCCAAGCTTCATTTAGAATTTTCTTAAGTAACAAGATAGTATTTGTTTCTTCTAATTACCACATGTATTTGTAAATGCCAATCTGTAAATTTCTGCAATACTTTAATTTGAACTTGAAATAAACTTGTTTTTAACCATGACATGTGGAGAATAAGTGAAATTTGTATTTTCATTAGATGAGTCCTCATTTCCTTGGCTAATACTGTCCTGCCTTGATAATCTATGGTCTTGGCAAACAACAAAAAGCTATAAATTAGATCAATAAATGTCACAAGGTACAGTGGAATATTCCGGTTTAAGGCATTTTAAAAACAGGGTATTGTGTGCAGTGAACTAATTATTTCTATATTTTATGAATGAATTTTACATTTGTAATTTCTGTTTTTATTAAGGAGATTGATTGCATTTCATAATTTTTTGTTGCACTCTGTGCTCACCTAATGATATGCTGCTGAAAAGAAACACAAGGGAGGTAACACTGGTTTCCATTTGGTTTTATAACAATGTGTGAAAAGGTAGGGGGCTTTCCATTGATTTAGCACCGTCAGTTCAGTTCAGTTGCTCAATCGTGTCCTACTCTTCGCTACCCCATGAATCGCAGCACGTCAGGCCTCCCTGTCAATCACCAACTCCCAGAGTTCACCCAAACTCATGTGCATCAAGTTGGTGATGCCATCCAGCCACCTCATCCTCTGTCATCCCCTTCTCTTCCTATCCCCAATCCCTCCCAGCATCAGGGTATTTTCCAATGAGTCAACTTTTCATATGAGGTGGCCAAAGTACTGGAGTTTCAGCCTCAGCATGAGTCCTACCAATGAACACCCAGGACTGATCTCCTTTAGGATGGACTGGTTGGATATCCTTGCAGTCCAACGGACTCTCAAGAGTCTTCTCCAACACCACAGTTCAAAAGCATCAATTCTTCGGCACTCAGCTTTCTTCACAGTCCAACTCTCACATCCATACATNCCGAAGAATTGATGCTTTTGAACTGTGGTGTTGGAGAAGACTCTTAAGAGTCCCTTGGACTGCAAGGAGATCCAACCAGTCCATTCTGAAGGATGGCAGCCCTGGGATTTCTTTGGAAGGAATGATGCTGAAGCTGAAACTCCAGTACTTTGGCCACCTCATGAGAAGAGTTGACTCATTGGAGAAGATTCTGATGCTGGGAGGGATTGGGGGCAGGAGGAGAAGGGGATGACAGAGGATGAGATGGCTGGATGGCATCATGGACTCAATGGACGTGAATCTGACTGAACTCCGGGAGATGGTGATGGACAGGGAGGCCTGGTGTGCTGAGATTCATGGGGTTGCAAATAGTCGGACACGACTGAGCGACTGAACTGAATCACCATTTGCAGTGATTTTGGAGCCCCCCAAAATAAAGTCTGACACTGTTTCCATTGTTTCCCCATCTATTTCCCATGAAGTGATGGGACTAGATGCCATGATCTTCATTTTCTGAATGCTGAGCTTTAAGCCAACTTTTTCACTCTCCTTTTTCACTTTCATCAAGAGGCTTTTGAGTTCCTCTTCACTTTCTGCCATAAGGGTGGTGTCATCTACATACCTGAGGTTATTGATATTTCTCCCGGCAATCTTGATTCCAGCTTGTGCTTCTTCCAGCCCAGCATTTCTCATGATGTACTCTGCATATAAGTTAAATAAGCAGGGTGACAGTATATAGCCTTGACATACTCTTTTTCCTATTTGGAACCAGTCTGCTGTTCCATGTCCAGTTCTGTTGTTTCCTGACCGGCATACAGGTTTCTCAAGAGGCAGGTCAGGCGGTCTGGTATTCCTATCTCTTTCAGAATTTTCCACAATTAATTGTGATCCATGCAGTCAAAGGCTTTGTCATAGTCAATAAAGCAGAAATGTTTTTCTGGAACTCTCTTGCTTTTTCGATGATCCCCTAACTTGGACCAAATTCATGGAGCTTCTCAAAGTTACATTCTTTCATCCTCCCAATACTTGTGTTTGACATTTTTATTTCCATTTAACAAATAGGTTCACAGTGGTGAAGTGATGTGTTTGAGATTAATCACTTAGTGAATATATTTGATTCCAAAGTCAAGAGAACCTGTGCTCTTAAACCAGAGTTTCTCAAATGCATCATTGAAAGCATTCCCATGTTGAAGGGGTGCAGAGGTCTACACTGAGGGTCTGGGGCTATAGACCAAAGAGGCAAACTTCACATTCAAAATACCTTTATAGTCTTGGGTATTGTTTAGGTATATATTCAAAAATGTACATCTTCTTCCACACATGTTTATTTTAATATAAACAAAGGGTTGTGAATTACTTTTTTTTCAATAAATGCCACAAAAACAGTCACCTTGCTTTCTTATGGATTCCGAACCCTGCTTTCCAGAGGCAGCCTTCTGCCTGAGCCCTCTTCTCTGTGAAACAGTCACTTCCTGCAGCATCAATGGGCCACTTCTGGTGGTGTTGGTCCCACTAATGGGAGCACTTCTGGTTAGTCCACTTACAATATAGGATGCTAGCTGAGAGGTCTTCAGTATCAGCCTCCATCCTAACTTGTCAGTGTACCTTCAGGTGTCAGCTTAAGCTGAATGGCTGCCTCTATTCTGCCACAACTCTGTCCTTCATATCTTTTACTAGAAGTCCTGAAGTCAGAGGCAACTCAAGGAACTTGGCATTAGGTCAAACTTATGTCTTGTACAACTCTGGCCGGAAACTATATTCTTATTTTTAATAATAACCATAACTACAAGAACTTTTGGATCATTACATGCATGGCAGGCATTTTCAAGTGTAATCCTTACAGCAACTCTATAAATATTATCATTATCTCCATTTTCAGATTAGACATCAAAACGAAAACAAAAGCTGTCACTTTGGGTTATAACTCCCCAAGGTCACAATGTAGTAAGTAGAAAAAACAGTAAGAAACACACACACACACACACATACCACACACATACACACACACACACACACACACACACACACACACACACATCTATCTGGTCCACCTCCTAGTATGCTGACATGACATCCACTGTTCTTGACAATATAGAAGGAATTATCAGCTTGAACTCCACATTAATAGCTGGACTTTACTCTGCCACTCTTCAGTCTCCCAACCTTGCTTTTGTCCTCTCCAACCTAGGAACCTATTAGATCTCTTCAATTATGGAGCCTACTCACATGCTTGAATCCTGAGTTCCAGTTGCATCAAATTTATTGGAAATAATGTTAATAACTAGCAGAAACATTTCCAGATATCAATGCAGAAGGCTCTCCACTATTTATGGAAGAATTTCTAATACTTCTTATTTATTTAATCATTCATTGATTCAGTACACATTTATGGAGCACCTGCAATATACTATACTATAATAGTACCACAATATTCTCTTTCCATCTTTGTGCTGGCCCAGTGGATGTTCCTGGGCACTCCCATCTACCTTGCTTCCCTTTAGTCAGCCTTCAGTGCTACAGGGAATGTTGAAGGCTTTGAACTTCATCTCCCATAACATAACTTGTCCACTGCCTAATTAGGTGTAAGAATATCATTAGTAACATTACCCTCATTGGCATCATTTAATACATAATAACAATTGTAACTTTAAAAGTAAAACCTACACTTGTGAACCTATTTCAAATTTAAGTGACATTATCCAAATTAGGGTAAGGCAAACATTAATCCATTTCACAGATGAGAAAATTTAACTTTAAAGAGGCTTTGCAATTTCATGTTGAAACGATCTCTAATCCAAGGCCAGTTTTTTTCTTTTGCACTAACTTGTCATTTTATTATAAATAGCACATAAGCCACCTTTCCTAACAAAGCATACACATGTACTAATTAGCAATATACACAATACCTGTTAAAATGACAACAACAATAAGTAGTATAAAAGGTAATACTAATGCTCTAAAAATAAACAAGAATTACTATCATTGATTGTTAAATTTTGCTCTAAGCTTCCTAGCTGCCAAGAAAAGCAGAATTTAAATTTTAGGAACCACTGATACTGCTAAGAGACATCAAACAAATATTTTGAGGAATGATATTTCAGGAACCTCTTACAAATAAGCTATGTTTTCTGAGTTGTAGTCTCAGCTCTACTTTAAATGAGATACCTGGGTGAGGTGCCCATTTGGAGCCCTGGTGAGAGATGATCCAGGCAGAAGACTACCTCGCTCTCAGCTTCAGAGGGACTAGGATATGTCAGACAAAGCTCCAGAATATAGCAGCAAGGGTTCCACTCTAAAGATCTTAAGTCAAGGGAATTGAATGGAGAGAATTTTCAAAGAAATGGGTTTAAATGGAACGATAAGAGAGTGTTGTGTTGTCCAGGATAGGACAAGCAAAAGCAAGGATATTTTCCCATGATTATGTAGAGAGATCAAGGGGATGAAAGAGGGTCCCTGTGAGAGTCAGAGCTGTGGTGTGTGTGTGGAGGTTTACTCACCAGCTGCTACAGCCACGGAAGGTGAAGCTACTGCCAAACCCAGGTCTCAGACTCAGAAAGAGAGGGAAGAGAAATACTTTAACCACTCTCTCCAACAGCCCGTCTCTCATGATTGCGTCCCAGGGCCCAAACCATACCAGAGACCAGAGAACAAAGATCCCCTGAAGATATTGAGCCTGCCCAGGTCATAGAACAGGACAGAAAACTGATAAGGGGTGGAGAATAACCAGCGTAACAGCCTTAAGAGTCTTTACTGCTCCTCACTCACTATACTGCTGCTGCTGCTAAGTCACTTCAGTTGTGTCTGACTCTGTGCGACCACATAGCCAGACTCCACCAGGTTCTTCTGACCCTGGGATTCTCCAGGCAAGAACACTGGAGTGGGTTGCCATTTCCTTTTCCAATGCATGAAAGTGAAAAGTGAAAGTGAAGTCACTCAGTCGTGCCCGACCCAGCAACTTCATGGACTGCAGCCTACTGGGCTCCTCCGTCCATGGGATTTTCTAGGCAAAAGTACTGGAGTAGGGTGCCATTGCCTTCTCCGTCTCACTCACTATAAAATTAGGCAAATTACTTCACCTATCTGAATCTTATTCTCTAGAATGGGTAACTATAATAGAAGAATTTTATATGAGCATTAACTGATGAGAAGTTAACGGGTGTTCTGTAAACATTTGCCGAATATAAACCTGAGTTACAACCGTTATGCACATGTGACGATTTTTCTAGTGTAGTTTTTGCCATCATTAGGGGTAATAAACATATCAGCTTTCAGTTAAAAGAGAAACTGTAGTGACTATGGCCCTGAGATGCAAGAGTTGGGTTGACAGACTTGTAGCAAGGTGAGATCCAGGCACAAGGCTCCAATTTCTGACAGACCTAAGCTGAATAGATTAATGTTCATTAACAGCTAATTACACTTCAAACTAAAGATATAGGATCTTCAGGTTCACTGCAGTGAAGCCTTTAGGGATCATCTAGTTGGAATCCAAAGACTCCAACCAAGAGTTTGAAAAAACAATAAGTTATATATTTAATCTTTGGCACAAAGAAGCTAAAGACTATCCATACGCTCTCTTATCTTGAACTTACATGACATATATTAGCTGTCTTCAAGTGACCTTGTTTACTGACTCTGGCCAGAAGGAAATGAACACAGGTGGGTGCTGGACTTCTCTTGGGTCAACTGCTTTTTGTGGAAATGGTCTATAGTTGAAATGGATGGGTCACACTGTGCCAGAATATGCAGAGAAAGTCACCTAACCCAAACGGAGCTATTCTGATTCTTTTTTTTTTAATTCTCCCTAAAGGGAGAGATTGAGTGTCCTAGAAACCAAGTGGGGCATGTTTATTGCAGTATTTTCAAGAGAAAAGTCCAGGAATTCTGGTTACTGAGACCATTGAACAATTTTCCGCTTCAGAGTCTGGAGTTGTTTAACTTTTAATGACACAAGATATTTTAATACCTTTCCATTAAACTGTTTTTAAAAGTGTAAAGTAGCTATTGTATTGTGTCTAGCAAACTAAAAGAATTTAGCTAATATGATATCTTCTATTCTCATCTATTCCAGACCTTCTTCTTTGGCACTACTAACATTTTGGATCACTCTTTGTTGGGTGCGATGATTGGGGCAGAAGCTGCCCTATGCATTGTAAGAGGTTTAGCCAAATTTGTAGCCTTAACCCACTAGATGCCAGTAGCAACCCCCATTCATAACAATCAAAAATCAAAATATTCTCCAAGCAATGATAAATGTCACTGTAGGGAACACGATCACCCTCTATTGAAAACCACTGATTCAGATTAAGAGGAAGCTGAACGTGTACAAAAAATACTATTTATTTAACCTTTTTGTATCATCTGGCCTAGCCAGGTCCTTGGTAAGAATTCACATTTTAAAACTGGCAATCCCACTGCTGGGCATACACACCGAGAAAACCAGAATTGAAAGAGACACATGTACCCCAATGTTCATTGCAGCACTGTTTATAATAGCCACGACATGGAAACAACCTAGATGTCCATCAGGAGATGAATGGATAAACAAGCAGTGGTACATATACACAATGGAGTATTACTCAGCCATTAAAAAGAATACATTTGAATCAGTTCTAATGAGATGGATGAAACTGGAGCCTATTCTACAGAGTGAAGTAAGCCAGAAAGAAAAACACCAATACAGCATACTGACACATATATATGGAATTTAGAAAGATAGTAATGATGACCCTGTATGTGAGACAACAAAAGGGNTGGTACATATACACAATGGAGTATTACTCAGCCATTAAAAAGAATACATTTGAATCAGTTCTAATGAGATGGATGAAACTGGAGCCTATTCTACAGAGTGAAGTAAGCCAGAAAGAAAAACACCAATACAGTATACTGACACATATATATGGAATTTAGAAAGATAGTAATGATGACCCTGTATGTGAGACAACAAAAGAGACACAGACATATAGAACGGACTTTTGGCCTCTGAGGGAGAGGGAGAGGGTGGGAGGATCTGGGAGAATGGCACTGAAGCATGTATACTATCATGTAAAAAATGAGGCGCTGGTCTATGTTCGATGCAGGATGCTTGGGGCTGGTGCACGGGGATGATCCAGAGAGACGTTGGGATGGGAGGTGGGAAGGGGATTCAGGATTGGGAGCTCGTGTATTTTGTTATTTGCAAATTTGTACAAACACTTTAAATGGTTCTAATTTCCATATAAATGATTTTTTATGTTAAAAAAATAAATAAAACTGGACAAACAGGTTTGAATTCCAGCTCTGTGTGCATGCATGCTGTTACTTCGACTCTTTGCGATCCTATGGACTGTATCCCACAGGCTCATCTGTCCATAAGAATCTTCAGGCAAGAATACTGGTGTTGGTTGCCATGCCCTTCTCCAGGGGATAGTTCTGATTCAGGGATTGAACCCAGGTCTCCTGCATTCCAGCCAGATTCTTTACCATCTAAGCCACCAGGGAAACCAAATCCCAGCTCTACCACTTGGGTAAATCAGTTAGACTCTCCTAGTCTCTGATTTCTCACTCTCAAAAGAGGAAAACTATACAAAACCGACTAAAAATCATGAAGATTTAATAGTATGACATATGTATGCTGCTAAGTCACATCAGTCGTATCCGACTCTGTGCGACCCCATAGACCGCAGCCCACCAGGCTCCCATCCCGGGGATTCTCCAGGCAAGCATACTGGAGTGGGTTGCCACTGACATATGTATAAAAACAGCCAAACACACCCCAGGGCCTCATCTAGAGCTTGTTCAGGCTCTCTTTCCTCAGTACCAATCAGAGTGCATTCTGCTTAGAAAGAATTCAATCACCTTTCTTAAATGAATAAATCATGTAAAAGCCTATAGTTGTGTGCATGCATATGTATGTGGTCATTTCCAATACTTCTGTTTGCTTATCATGAAATTTCAATTAAGTAAGAGAGACAAAAACTTCTGTTTGCTCACAAATATCAGGTCAATTAATAATTATGGAAAACAAATACCCTGGCTTTTAATAGCAAATTTAGCAAAATATTATATTTTCTCTGTTTGTCATATGTAGATATGGCTTTCTAGGCAAATACAAAGGTGCATGTGAATGACTTATGTGCAGAATTTCTAAAACAATAAAGTCATGATCTCCTCAATGCCTGAACACTTCCCAGCTAGTCAGCTGGGTACAATGACCCTTTAGTTCCCTCTACTGAAGTATTCACTTGCAATGGATTCTCTCAGTTTCCCCAATAAATATGTTAAAATCAAAAAAGGATCCTAAGGAATAATTCTGGTGGGAGGTATTTGGTGTGTTGATAGGGTGAATTTAAGTCAGACTTTGCAATGGAACAGCCCAAGGGGAGTGGGTTTGCTAGATTACTGGCTTGATAAAGTAAGCTAGAAATCCAATTTTCTTCTCTCTCTGCTTCCTCCCACCTCTTTTTTTCCTTTTCCTTAAGCCTTTCGGGAAGAGAGGGGAGCTATGATTGGTATTATGAAAAGAAGGGGAAAATCACAGCTTCACTCATTCATTCATCAAACATTCATTGTGTATGTGGTCTGTGTTAAGTGTTAGTTGCTCGGTTGCATCTGACTTTGCAAATCCATGGACCATACAGCCTGCCAGGCTCCTCTGTTCATGGGATTCTCCAGACAAGAATACTGGTGTGGATAGCCATTCCTTACCCAATGCAGAGATTCCGAATGCAGAATCTCCTGCATTACAGGAGGATTCTCTACTGTCAGAGCCACGAGGGATACGTGGTTTGTATTGATCACCTGTTGACTGTTGGGAATATAATAATCACAGACTACAGCTGGGATATCTACAAATCCCAGAACTGAATTACTATTTAACAAATACTACTTGAGTTTCTCTCCTGTCAGGTACTGGCCTAAGTCTTCCTCACTATATTTCAAACTCCTTGGACTAAGGATGTGGTATAATTTATTGCTGTATCCTTAAAATCTGGCACATTGCTATAAACATATTAAAGATTCGATAATTTGTTTAAATAAATTAATACATAGCTGCTATTGTTCTTGGGATATGTATTTTCAAGCACTTGTATTTAGGTAATCATTAGATAACTTAAACTTAATTTAATTTAATGCAAAATTAAATATTGTCAAAAATAAATTTAACAACTACCTTGCCCTCAAGGTACACAGCTAAGAACAAAAGACTAGGATGATTCTATGTATAAGGGATATTATATGGTATTTGTCTTTGACTTATGTCACTTAGTGTGATAATCTCTAGGTTGATCCATCTTGCTGCAAAAGACATTATTTCACTTTGCTGTACACTTGAAACTAATACAACATTGTAAATCAACTATACTTCAACATGGATTCATGTCGATGTATGGCAAAGCCAATAGAGTATTGTAAAGTAAAATAAAGTAAAATAAATAANCTTGCTGCAAAAGACATTATTTCACTTTGCTGTACACTTGAAACTAATACAACATTGTAAATCAACTATACTTCAACATGGATTCATGTCGATGTATGGCAAAGCCAATAGAGTATTGTAAAGTAAAATAAAGTAAAATAAATAAAAGAAGCAACAATCTTTAGATTAAAAAAAAACCCCACATATTATAGCTTTAAAACAAAGACTAGGAAGAAAGTGTAGGTAGCAAAAACAGATTCCTGAAATCTTGGGGCTTATACAAAGGTTCAAAGCAGAAACAGGCATTTTGATTATCCAGAGAGCTGGAATCCTACTATGGCCAGTTCTGCAACATAATAACATTTCTTAATTTGGACAAAGCTCTGGTAGTATCGTGAGCTAGCCTGGTGGATGCTGGCATGCAACCGTTGTTATTCATTTTCAAAATTGAGGCTATGGATTTTGTCTTACATTTTAAAAGCCGTGATGGAGAGGTATGTTTCACCTCTGCAACATACACACACAAAAAAACTTACAGTTTTTGAATTAACCCCTTGGGATGACTATTGCTTTAAAGACAATCTGCTGACTGCTCTGAGCAGCTTGTGAGAGCTGTTTGGCAAGTTGTTTTGCGCCCATAAATAGAGGTGCCATCTTCCTGTTCCCTCTCATTTTCGTTCCATAGTCCCCTTTCCGAACTGACAGGAGGAACAGACATAATTACTCAGCCAGGTTCCATTTTTTTCCTCTAGAGAAGCATTAATCTCTGTATTTTAGCAAGATAAAACATCATTTGTGTTCCACTATAAGCTCTCTTAGCCTCCTTCTGCAAATGTAATCACTGCCCTCAACCTTTGTAGGAAAAATTTGTTGCATATACTTAATAAGTAATTTATTCACTAAAAAAAGGTATTTATTCAGTCCACCTTCTGCACCAGGATTCGTATTTAACACTAAGCATAAACTTCAAAGAATGGAGGTGAAGGTGTAGAACAAAGAAACACAAGATCTGTGAAGTGAGCACCAAATAAAAAAGCAAAATGGGAATTATTCTGGAGCTTGCAGAGTGGTGATCAGTGAGATTAGACATATAAGCTGAGATTTGATCATCTTGGAAGCCTTATTAAGGAATATGGACTTTGCATTGAGAGAAATGGAGTCATTCAAACTTGAATGAATGAATGAAGCTTTTAAACGATTGCTAGCAACAGAGGAGAAGGCAATAGCACCCCACTCCATTATTCTTGCCTGGCAAATCTCATGGACAGGGGAGCCTTGTAGGCTGCAGTCCATGGGGTCGCTAAGAGTTGGACACGACTGAGCGACTTCACTTTCACTTTTCACTTTCATGCATTGGAGAAGGAAATGGCAGCCTACTCCAGTATTCTTGCCTGGAGAATCCCAGGGACGGGGGAGCCTGGAGGGCTGCCATCTCTGGGGTCACACAGAGTCGGACATGACTAAAGTAACTTAGCAGCAGCAGCAGCAGTAACAGAGAGCCATAATATGTATGGCATATGATAGCCAGCAGTCTGATCCTCGGGTCAAGAAGATCCTCTGGAGAAGGGCACGGCAACCCACTCCAGTATTCTTGCCTGGAGAATCGCAGGGACCAAGGAGCCTGACAGGCTACAGTTCACATGGTCATAAAGAGTCAGACACGACTGAAGCAACTTAGCACACACAAACATAGGCAGCAGTCCCATTAAGCACTTAAAATGTGACTAGTTGGGATTGGGATATATTTGACATATTTTATAAATGATACTACCTTGCACGTAAGTGAGTGGTCACTCAGTCGTGTCCAACTCTTTGCAACCCCAGAGACGGCAGCCCTCCAGGCTCCCCAGTCCATGGAATTTTCCAGGCCAGAAGACTGGAGTGGGTGCCTTTTCCTTTCTCCAGGGGATCTTCCCAACCCAGGGATCAAACCCAGGTCTCCTGCACTGCAGGTGGATTCTTTAACAACTGAGCCACAAGGGAAGCCCTATGTTTTGCATCAGTCAGTCAGTCAGTTTAGTTGCTCAGTCGTGTCCGACTCTTTGCGACCCCATGAATCGCAGCACGCCAGGCCTCCTTGTTCATCACCAACTCCCGGAGTTCACTCAGACTCACGTCCATCGAGTCAGTGATGCCATCCAGCCATCTCATCCTCTGTTGTCCCCTTCTCCTCCTGCCCCCAGTCCCTCACAGCATCAGGGTCTTTTCCAAGGAGTTAACTCTTCACATGAGGTGGCGAAAGTACTGGAGTTTCAGCTTTAGCATCATTCCTTCCAAAAAACACCCAGGACTGATCTTGCATATAGTGGGCTAAATAACTTATATTAATAGTACCTGGGTTTGTTTGTTTGTTTCTTTTTAAAAATATGGCTACTATAAAGTTAGAAATTACATATATGTATTATATTTCTCACAATATGTTTCAAAACCTGGAGGTATAGATGAGAGATGAGTGAGGCTCAGACATAGCAAAATGCATGAGGATGAAGTAGAGTGATTGGATTATGTTATGTTTATTTACAACAGTGAACTTTAAAAAAAAATACATTTAAAATTTTTTATTTATTTTAATTGGAGGACAATCACTTCACAATACTGTGGTGGTCCCTGCCACACGTTGACAAGGATCAGTCACAGGCACACAGGCACCACAACACTGAACTTTAAACTGGATTTATATATACTTGGATGACCAAAAATGTTTTTGAAAAGCATCTCTCATTCTGGTAGAGATGAAAAATGACTGAAGCCCAGACAGAATAAAAGACATACATGAGGATGAAAGAGAAAGAGTGGATTAATTTACATTTATTTACAATAGTCAGCTTTAGGTTTTGCATATACTTGGAGGACCAACATTTTAAAAAAAACAGGAGCTTTGTCATGACTTTCCTGTAGGTCCTTCCTAAATGTCACTGCCTAAGCAAACTCCTGGCGTTAAGGGAAAAATCAGACAAGTTCTATTTTACCTTTCCTTGAGAAAACACTTTTCTTTTTCTTTTTTTTTTTTTTTTTCCTATAGAAATGAGAGGACCTCTCATCTACCTTACCCTTTTCTAAAGCACATTGTTCCAGCAAGAAAAACCTCAGGGCCCTCAAACAAAGAACTGGAAAGACTGGTGAAAAGTTGTAAAGTGAAAGGATAGCACGCAGGCAATAAATCCTCTGACAATGGGATTTTCTGCTTTCAATGACATTGAGAGAGACCTAAAAAAGTGGCAACCAATGTAGCATTAAGCATAATTTTTGATGAAGGACCTTACTATTATCTTTGGGTTACTATTCAGAAGGAGATAAAAATCAGGGAAGTTGCTATAACAAAATCTGTTCAATCCCAACCACCTATCTATGTAAAATAAATTTTTTTCAGTGATTACGTTTAAAAATAGAAAAATAATAAAATTAATATTAAATATCATTGCATGCTATCCATAAGTAATATTAATCCATTGAAAAAAAATCATCTCATTGAGATTCATTTTCAATAAAAATTTGCTTTTATCTCAAATAACTATTTGCTAATTTTAAAATATATATGCATGTAGCTTTAATCAATGTATGAATAATAATTGTAATAATTAATAAATGAATCTAGAAGAAAAAAATTAACATTTGGAATTTTATGTCCCAGGAAATGAGAATAATCTAATTTATATACATAGTTTTGTTTCAGAAACATTTGATAGGTTGATCAATAAAAGACTTTCAAGCATAGCAAATGTATTACATTAGGATAAAACTCTCTGAGGGAAATGGATTGGAAATACAAGTTCAAGGAAAAAAAGTAACAAAGCAAGATTTCTAATTGTTAAAGAAGAGCTTGCTCATGTAGTATGTTTAAAATGGATTATGTGTGGATGTTAAAATCACCATGTATTTAGAGTCCATTGAATACATTTAGAAGAATGATGTAACAGTTTTATATTTAAATGTTAATTTTTACAATGTGCTATAAATTACATCCTTTGCAACTATTTACATTTATGATGAAAAATTATAGATGTCAAGTAAAAAATGTGTTGAGAGGGTACTGAGTTATTTTTCTTAATTCTCCCACAGGATGTGTGAACCAAATGACTTGAAGATTACTGATTTAGATGATAGATTCACAGAGGGCTTGGTGACCTATTCACTTTTTTAGGGTGGAGGAGAGGGTATGTATTGGGCTCTGCTGTGCATCCCAGGAGACCAGGCCTGGTTTAGCTACAAAGTTACATTGGTGTTTTGTCCAGAGCAATTTGCAGAGTGAAAAACAAGGCTATTCAGCCTTGGCTTGCAGATACTAAATGCTAGTGGTGATTCCTTTTCCTCAACAAGATATCTCAAAGAATCCATATATTTCCAGCTATCTCCTGGAACAGCAATCCTTTCCCTGGCTGAGACCCACCAGAGGAACTATTTCCACTTGTGTTTCATCAGATAAATTGTAGAGGGCTTGAAGGAAGATTCTGTCACCCTTTTTGGCTCCAGCTAAGTTTGCTAGGGGGTCTGTCAGGAACCAGCACATTGCTCTCTCACACCAGAATCATAATATGACATGAGAGAGACAGCTCTACGTTTCCATCTAGATTGTAGTGGAATTATGCCCTTGTAAAAGAGTTGGAGTTTTAGACCATCATTTTATTTGCACCCTGGGAAGCACACCTGCTCCATCCATCAATATTTGATGGCTATTGAAGAGAGGATGGAGTTGACATGCTGTCGGAATTTATCAAGTAAAGAACAAGAAGCAAGTCTGAACTTGCACCGGGGTTGCCCATGGGGAGTCTGGGTAATTGCGAAATCACCCTGTTCAGCTGGACCAGGGTTTGATGTAAGAGGCGTGCGGGGGGTACAGGAGGTCTATGGATGGGCAGATGAGGGGGAGAGGGTGATTGTATGTGCTATGAAATCCGGCAGAGGGGAAACATGTCCAAAATAATATGCTCAGTTTCTGCGATTTCTGTCCTGGCTTCAGCAGCTAGGACTCATTTAAAATGTTAGAAGGAATAAAAAAAAAAAAAAAAAAAAAATTCTGGCTCATTCTTCTGCATTACTTTCCCTGATACTGTGTCTATACCAAGCTGGTTTGGGAGTCCTACTCCTGAACTTTCTGATTCCTTCTGTAATACTACTGTTTATACTCTTGGTGTACAGCAAGTCTGATGGGATAAAAGAGAAAGGAAAAGAAAATGGTAATATTCTATAAGGTCACAGGAAG
This sequence comes from Neotragus pygmaeus, assembly GCA_006410875.1. Taxonomy (NCBI): domain Eukaryota; kingdom Metazoa; phylum Chordata; class Mammalia; order Artiodactyla; family Bovidae; genus Neotragus; species Neotragus pygmaeus. The sequence goes on along the minus strand of SJYV01013534.1, from coordinate 291,392 downwards.
AAGTTGGAAAAGAAATCACAGCCACTAATTTGCCCAACTACTTATTCTCTCTGGTTTTCTCACTGTTTACTTTTAGCTGATCCCCACCCCCCGTTTTTTTAAATGTTTGGATATTTTTCAACCACTTCCCTCAGTTGATAAAGAATCCTCTTGCAATGCAGGAGACCCCAGTTCGATTCCTGGGTCAGGAAGATCCACTGGAGAAGGGATAAGCTACTTATTCCAGAATTCTTGGGCTTCTTGTGGCTCAGCTGGTAAAGAATCTGCCTACAATGTGGGAGACTTAGGTTCAATCCCTGGGTTGGGAAGATCCCCTGGAGAAGGGACAGGCTACCCACTCCAGTATTCTGGCCTGGAGAATTCCTTGGACTCTATAGTCCATGGGGTCACAAAGAGTCAGACACAACTGAGCTACTTTCACTTTCACTTCTCAACACATACAGTCTATAGGTGTTTGTTGTAAGTACAGTTACCTAACTGAATGTTTGGAAATTAAGGAATTCAGGGCAGTGGGAGTCCTTGTTGGGTCTCGGGACTCTCTAGAGACTACAGGTGAGGGAGGGTCTCATGAAGTCAACGATCAGCTCCCCATCACACAAACTACATGTCAGGCAAACTTGGCACTGAATGCATAACATCGATAAAGGAAATATACAAGGTATTGAGACAGAAGCTATGATAGGGAAAGGTAACAGATTTACAGACTCACACATCTAGAAGTACCTACAAAAATATAGTAAAGACTCCGCATACAATTACGGAGAGGACTAAAGAGTCAAAAAAGTGTGCACTTTCCTAAACTGATGTAGTCGTAAAGCCCACTGTATGATATATTTAAAAAGCATGCCCAGCTCGTGCATCTTTCTTGGGAAGAGCCTCCATGGTTGCATTCCTAGCATGTTTGTGTCCAGTGATTTTTGGCCACCATCTCACAGCTTCATGAACATCTGATCCAAGCTAATCCAGTTGAATTCTTCCCCTCCTCAGTACTGGGATCAAAAGACAAAAAATGAACAAAAGATTCTGGGTGGGGCCCTGTAAGACCATGGCAGATTTGGAGGTGACAGCCATTGTCTGTCACTGGTAACTAAGGGGAGAAAGTCAGTGTGCAGAGGAAAGGTGCCAGTGAAGCAGGGATGGAGAGCGGCAGGGGTGAGAAACACGGGTCTTCCATCCCCTCCACATATAAGATGTGTGAGGTTCACAAAAAGTTGTGAGACATGAGTTCCCACTATATTGTCTGATACTGCAGTCTACAAGCTTCCCCTGTACTTTCCCAATAAACCTCTTTCGCTTATGGTTGTATCAGTGGGTTTTTGCTTTTTCATCCAATAAGAACCCTGGCTAAGATGGTCATGCCATTCAAATCTCTTATTTTCAGAAAGGAAACAGTCCTAGAAAAGAAACATGATTTATTTAAACTCTTAATTAGTGAGAAAATCAGGCCAGGCATACAGATCTGGGTTTCCTATGCTACAAGCTAGATTTCTCAGTAGAGGAGCAATCAGCTTTGGAAGAGGTTGGTGGTGGTGATTCTTCTGGCTCCCTGTTCCAGGTCTATAATGCACATCTGTGTCAAAGGAGATGATAGAAGATCACCATAGTCCAAGTTCTGAACCGATGCTTAGTCACTGAGTTGTTGGGGAGAAAAGTGTGTATGTGTGACTATAGTTTCACTTATTGATTAAAACATCTATTACTTGTTATTTCTACAGATCAAAAACAATTGCATTTAGTCATCGAGGTTTAGAGGGCCAAGACCATTTATCAATCCATGGTGCTCCCTTGAACTCTTAGGCCAATAACTGACCTTTAGGAAACAACTCCATGATGATCTGACCCAGGAGGGCCATCTTTCCCTCATTTCACATGGCTTATTTTGTCTTTATTTTTTAATTTAATTTTTTTCTTTGTTAATTTCTTTTTAAATTTATTTTTAATTGAAGGATAACTGCTTTATATCATTGTGTTGGTTTCTACCAAACATTAACACAAATCAGCCATTAACTCATTCTGTGAGAGGCTCCCAACTGAATTAGGGTCCTGCAGGCCCCGCATGGAAATAGTAGGAGCCTTTATCATAACTGGGGCTCTGACTGCTCTGAACAACCATGTCCACCCTGGGAGTCCACATTCCAGACAATGATCCTTGTTTACACCAAGTTCTTCAGGACCTCTTGGTAAATTTTTTGTCAAATACCATTTCTTCTCTGTGGGACTTTTCTCCTCCTGGGCTTCCTTCCTTCACTAACCAGCCTGGTCCTGACGTGGATCATCTAAATCTAAAATCTTCACCTAAGCACCTTCAAATCTCTTTCATCCTTGCTGTTCTACTACTTCTTACCCATAAAATCCCACCTGAGAGAGCACAGCCACCCACTTCCTCCATACCTCCTCCTTACAGCTGAGTTCAACTCTTCCGACCATCACTGATTACACCTAAGGTGTTCAACCTCAACTGAGTCCTTGGCCATGCCAACTGCTTTTTTTTCTTCCTTTGTGCATATCAACACCTGCTTATTACAATCCAGTTTAACTCAATCCTAGAAAATGACTAGAGTCTCTTACTTCACTGGGGATACCTGAGGATCTCAAATTCCATTTAATTCCATTCCCTATCCTAACTCCTTGATACCATCATATCCATACCTTGTGATACCTCTTCCAACCCAGAGAGAAGGCTATTCTACTCAATGATAGCTCTCATTCATACGAGAGGTGAATACTTCAATTATTACCTAGCTCTACAGTAGTGTTAGACTCTTACATTGCCTGAGCCTATAAGAAACTCAAGTCTCTTGTAGCTGGTCTCAATCCATTCCTGAGAGAGCAAAGCTCAAAACCCTAAGGCATCAATTGCATCTAAGGAACTACTTTTGCTCTCATGCAAAGTTTCTAGATTGAAACTGTACCTCCTAGGTTTTCCATGACCAGAAACCTATCCACAGATGGTTCTCCAGGAAAAAAAAACAACTTTGCTTATAGCACTTGCCAATTTCCAGGATTAAAAATATTCCTACCGTGGCTGATTTCAAGCTTTCAGTATAATGGCATTGGACATGGAGTTAGGGAGAGATGCTGAATAGCACACTATTATAATACTTCCACCATACGGATATGAGATATCAATAACCTCAAAATCACATGTAAGAGTAAAATGCAGTAAAATTAGGAAGTGACAAGGTTGGCATATTTATTATCTCTGTTTTTAAATGATGTTTAAGTTTAGATCATTTCATTTTTAACAATGACTGCACTTAACAACTGTCTTGTTGGTTGTCCAATGATTGAGAATCTGCCTGCCAATTCAGGGGACACAGGTTTGGGATCTGGGAAGATTCCACTTGCTGAAAGGCAACAAAGCCAATGTGCCACAACAAAGACCCAGCCTAGTGCAGCCAAAAATAAATATATATTTTTTTAAATTTCTGAAAAATGTAATTATCATTTTACTCAAGCCAGTGCTAGCAGCTTTGGCACATCATTATGCATGTACCTGCCTTTTTTGAAAACCTAATGTTTCTATACATTCTGTAATCTACATAAAGTCTCTCCATATTTACCAAATGACATTTATTGTTGTTGTTGCTGTTCTTGGTGAATTCTTTCTCTTCTTTCCACTTGAGAATATTATTGTGACCACAAGTTATATACTCAGTCCACTGAAATTTTCCCATTGCTTTTTTTCCCTCACACTCTCTGATATACTTCTGAACTCCTATTTCAATTTGGTTAATGGTACCATCACCCACCCAACTAAGATATACCATTGCAATCATCCTTGAATCTTTTTCATTCTTTCATGTCCCACAATCACATCTTACTTCACGTCTTAATTATATCATGTACCCTCTCCATTTTTTTTTTCATTTCTCTGACTGTTGCTTTAATATAGGTCCTTATCTTACTAAAACAGTTAACAAGTAGATTCAGATTTTTCTTTCCTTATTCATCCTGCTCAGCAGCTACCATAGTGATTTAGTATAATTCATTTTTTGTTATGATATTCCTTAACTAAATCCTTTAGATGGCTCCATATTTCCCACTGGATAACTATATTGCAACATAAATTCATTTTTTATTTGGGTTTTGCCTGACCTCGCCAGCCTCATCTTTTATCACTTCCTGGTTTATTTACTTTTTATGTCCCACAGATATTGCACTGCTAATAATTGCCTCTGTCAGCAGCACCTTGCACTCCTCTGTGATTTAACTCAAGCTCTACCTCTTCATTGGAATAACTTGTCCCTTATCAGCTTTTATCTGACTGTCTCTAGATCCAGCTCTTAAGTCTTAGATCAGGTATCACAACTCTAGGCAGAACATTTCTGATCTCCTATAACAATCTAGTTATCTGGGGCAACCATGAAAATGGGTCACACATTTCCCACACCAGGGAGCATGTTTGATTCATGGCCCTGGGTTTTCTTTCTTTGGATTTACCAATGCATTCCTGTCAAGATCTTGCTTTGTCAAGATTGTTCCCAGCCAATGATGGAGCAGTTCTAGGGTAAAAGCAGGCCCATTCTGATGAGAATCAAATATCTTCCACTAGATATCTTTGGCCTGAGGATTCCCTGTGGCTCTGGCTAAATGCTTTGGGAATTACGATGCTGTCTGAGATGCTTCTTAGCCCACATCTACTTCTTCCCTTTACTTCCATCAGTGTCAGATTGCATCCTGATCTAAAGGCTTATCCAAGTCTTTCTCTGGTCTCTTCTACCAATAAACCTCTTCTCTGATTAATGCTGCCTAGATGCCCTGCTTCTCTGAGCGATTTATCTAATGCAATGTTCTACCTTTCTACAAATTTCTATTAATTTTCCTACAAACTATATATTAACATTCTGTGTGCACGTGTGTGTGTTTGTGTGTGTGCACACGCCCAGTGAAACTGTGTAATCTTAAAGGCAGGAACTCTGGTATTCCTCTTTATATTAAAGTATATAGACATATCCTAGTTGATCAGTAAATGTGCATTGACTGAATAAAAACAAAAATTGATGAAAATTTTCTCTCTGCAAAATAAAGGTGCAGTATGATTCTCAGAGTAATTTACTGTGCTAGCGTTTTTCAGAGCATGAAAATATGTGATATGTCAGAAGTATGGCAATTTCATAAAAGGTATTAAACCACTATGTCACCATTTCAACTTAATTGCAGTGTTTAAAATAACTGTAGCTCTGAATTTGGAAGTAGTCAATATGAAAAGAGTGACACGATATTTTTCACAAGTCTGCATCCTATAGTAAGTTATTTCTTCTAAAATTGATCTTGAATAAATGCTAGTTAGAAGGAACTTTAGAAAGAAAGAAATGAAAGAAAAGAAAATATTCTCACATGGCACCCCACTCCAGTACTCTTGCCTGGAAAAATCCCATGGAAGGAGAAGCCTGGTAGGCTGCAGTCCATGGGGTCGCTAAGAGTCAGACATAACTGAGCGACTTCACTTTCACGCATTGGAGAAGGAAATGGCAACCCACTCCAGTGTTCTTGCCTGGAGAATCCCAGGGACGGGGGAGCCTGGTAGGCTGCCGTCTATGGGTCGCACAGAGTTGGACACGACTGAAGCAACTGAGCAGCAGCAGCAGCAGGGACTCTACAAATACACACTAATTTAGAAAGCTACATACAGCATAGGGAATCTCCCTCCTTAATTTCAAGCGTACCTGCTTCATTTCACATACTCTCAGATAGCACGCTTTTGAGTGTTTATGTTTCAGACATATAACAAGAGGTGGCCTATGCCTATATAGTTCATGAAAATTCTTGAGAGTCTTAGAAATTAAATGTGATTCAAAAACTTGATCTTTTTTGTGCCTTCATAGTACCCTCTTCTCTATATATTTTTAAGTATCTAAATATGTTCAAGGACATATACTATACTCTTACAGACTGAAAACAAAGTGGATGCATTATTTATTTGCTCATAAAAGGATGGGCTTTTGAATAAAATAAAGGGAGAAAAATCCTTGGCATACTTGTATTGTTAAATAGATTTAAAAATTGACATATAAGTGTATTGCTGCTACTGCTATTCATTGTGGGTTTTTTTTTTTTTTTTTGCCCCTAATTGAGCTGCTGTAATAGCATATTCAAAAGCAGAGACATTACTTTGCCGATTAAGGTCCGTTTAGTCAAGGCTATGGTTTTTCCAGTAGTCATGTATGGATGTGAGAGTTGGACTGTGAAGAAGGCTGAGCACTGAAGAATTGATGCTTTTGAACTGTGGTGTTGGAGAAGGCTCTTGAGAGTCCCTTGGACTGCAAGGAGATCCAACCAGTCCATTCTGAAGGAGATAAGCCCTGGGATTTCTTTGGAAGGACTGATGCCAAAGCTGAAACTCCAGTACTTTGGCCACCTCATGGGAAAAGTTGACTCATTGGAAAAGACTCTGATGCTGGGAGGGATTGGGGGCAGAAGGAGAAGAGGATGACAGAGGATGAGATGGCTGGATGGCATCACTGACTCTGTGGACGTGAGTCTGAGTGAACTCCGGGAGTTGGTGATAGACAGGGAGGCCTGGCATGCTGCGATTCATGGGATTGCAAAGAGTCGGACCCGACTGAGTGACTGAACTGAACTAAACTGAAGGAGCGAGATTCTCAGAAGTTTATATTACTGAATGTGTGGAACCACATAATGTTTTCTTAAAAGGAAAGTCTAAGTCCATATATAGTCCGAAGAAATAAAAATGCCCCTTTCCAAAAAAACAAGTTATTTGTCCAAGGACACTTAGCAAGTTCCATGATAGAGTTAGATTTTAATACATTATATGACTGATTGCTTGATTCACTAAGTCTTTATTTTTTTTGGCACTCATGCAAACATGAGCGCCACCGAGACATCGCCAGTGGGTCACTGGGAATGTCCTGGGTGTTTTGCTAATCACAGAGACATGGAAGCTTGAGCAAGGTCCTAGCTCCCCAGGACCTTGCCCTTATTGTTTTCTCTGATCTTTTGTCCTTTCTCTTTCTAGGGAGGCTCCTATCCATAAAGATTTCTGTTTTTCTTTAGTCTCCGATTAGCCCCACCCTCCTGAAGGACACTCCAGGAGCAGAAAACTTCCTGATTTCTTGAGAGAAATAACAGGATTATCCCGTCCTATCCTACCCCTGGTTTAGAAGAGCATTGGCATGCCTCTTTTTTGGAATAAAATGAGTGTGCCCAGACCGTGAGTAACTTGGAATCAGAGCACTTAAACAGAAGATGAGAGGAAACCATTCAGAATTAGATACAATAGTCCCCCAACATTTATGTACATGTCAATTTCAATAGGTTTCAGGAGCTTGATTTAAGAAGGTATTTTTGCTTGGGTCACTTGTATATAGTTTTCAGACAACTAGACCCAAGAAATGTCTTTGACAAAAGGCAGATGTGTTTGATGTGAGTCAAAAATCCCAGTCAGTCACACTATTAGGAGTTGTGCATCACGTACTTTTCTGAGGTCAGGGTTAGCTGTGACCCAAGAGCCAGTATTCGCTCGAAGGATCACATTGCCTTTATGCAGATAGAAGTGCAACCTGTTACATTCCATATCCCCAGGCCTGAGTAGCTCCAAGTCTTCATAATGAAAATTGCCTTTGTATAATCCCAGAGGCATTTGCCACTTCTCTCTTCCTACTCTTTGCACTTTACTGAATGTCTTGATATTCCGTAAATGGGCTGGGCTGTTTCATTTTCTTCTCCTGAAATACCTTTTGCTTCTTTTTCTCTCTCTAATAACTACTCATTTGTCGCTCACACCTTTCTCCTGAAAGGAAGCTTCCAGGATTCTAAAGTCTTTTCTATGTGCCCATGTCTTTGGAATCTTTAATCAAACTGCATTAAAATTGTCTTTTTATTTCGCCTCTTGGGCTGGCCCTGTCAAACATAAACATAATAGTGCAAGTTGCTTATACAATTTAAAGTTTTCTAATAGCCACATTAAAGGAAAAACAAAAAAAAAAACAGAACTAATTTTAGTAATATATTTTTATATAACCAATAAAATTTCAACATGCAATCAATACATAATTATCAATATGTTGCATTTTTGAACAATGTTTTGAAATCTAGTGTGCCTTGTATACTTACAGCCCATCTCAATTTGCTCTAGCAACATATGCTTGCCAAATATGCTACAGTATTGGATGGTGCAGTTCTCAATCCTAAGCTCTTTCAAATAATAATTCTGTTTTTTAGGTGTTATAGCCTCAAGACCTACCATAACTTATGACAGGATTATTGCAATAGAAGGAGGTTTTGTGTAATATGGTGGTAAAGAGTTCTGGATCCAGACAGATCAGAAAAAGTGGCTCTGCCACTTACTTTCTAACCTTTAATCCCTCTGAACATTCTTAATTTAACCATTCTCATCTGTCCTTGACAGTAGAACCAACTTCTGTAGCATAGATCTTATTGTGCTGATGAAAGATAAAATGTACGTAGAGTACCAGGGAAGGGCTCATGGGGCATGTGATGATTATTGCCTGCTCAATTAATATTATTCAATTGAATAATTTGAGATGTTAATTATTTCCCCTGCTTATTTCAGCATTTGAAAATTAATTTTCAAGTTAATTAATAATAAATGTTATATGAGTTTATATAAACTGAGAAAAATAACTAGCTGTTAGTCATTGCATGGCAATCACTTCATGGCAAAGAGATGGGAAACAATGGAAATAGTGTCAGACTTTATTTTGGGGGGCTCCAAAATCACTGAAGATGGTGACTGCAGCCATGAAATTAAAAGAGGCTTGCTCCCTGAAAGAAAAGCTACGACCAACCTAGATAGCATATTAAAAAGCAGAGACATTACTTGGCCAACAGGGGTCCATCTAGTCAAAGCTATGATCTTTCTAGTTAGTAGTCATGTATGGATGTGAGAGTTGGACTATAAACAAAGATGAGCGACAAAGCATTGATGCTTTTGAACTGTGGTGTTGGAGAAGACTCTTGAGAGTTCCTTAGACTACAAGGAGATCCAACCAGTCCATCCTAAAGGAAATCAGTCCTGAATATTCACTGGAAGGACTTGATGCTGAAGCTGAAACTCCAATACTTTGGCCACTTGCTGCGAAGAACTGACTCATTTGAATAGACCCTGATGCTGGGAAAGATTGAAGGTGGGAGGAGAAGGGGATGACAGAGGGTGAGATGGTTGGATGGCATCACCAAGTCAATGGACATGAATTTGAGCAAGCTCTGGGAGTCAGTGATAGACAGGAAGGACTGGTGTGCTGCAGTCCATGGGGTCACAAAGAGTCAGACATCACTGAGCGACTGAACTGACTGACTGACTTGAGTCATTGCATCAGAGAACAGGTATAAATCATTTCTTTTTTGCCAAATTTGGGACATATTTTTGGTGTGGTATGGTATATAGAACAACTATAGGATATATCATAAGTTCACTTTTGGTTCCTTAGAAATGAGATCTCCGTATACAAGCTACTCCCTGTAGAAGGAAGTACGAGGAATTCCCCATGTGTGGCACTCATATTCCACAACAACTGGACTGAGGTAGAGGGATAGACTGTGTTACTGTGGATCATACACATCAGGCCTTTAGGGGCAGAAGAAAACAACAGTCATTTCAAATAAGAGCTGCATAAGAGAAGTTATAAAGTTAAATGTTAGGAATTATGGCATGTGTTTGCTGTTGAATCCTTCTTGCTTAAGCAACTCTTCAGGGCTGTGCCAGGGTAAGTAGAAACCTGATCTATTTCCTTATTAACTGGTAGACTCTTGAATTAATGAATAAACACACACAGAAACACTACAGATAATTGCTAACCACCTACCATATGACAGACAAGTCAGGTGCTTAACATTTTAGCTTTTATCTCACAAGCCTTGCAAGGAAGGTATGCTTGAACTCACTTTACAGGAATCACACTGAAATTTGAGAGGGAAATGAATTGTTCTAAATTTCAGGGATAAGCTGTAGAACTGAAATCGGAATCCAGACCTTCTGATGGAAGCCCAGAACGCTTTTCATTCTGTAGCTCGAGTTTCCTTCATTTCTAATGTGCAATAAGTTTACAACACATAATATCTATTTTGCAGGATGAGTGAGGGAAGCACTTAAGGTGCCTAGGGAAAATGGGGCAAGTTAAGTACACGTCTCTCCTCTTCAGCCTTCATTTTGAAGATGAGAGCACTAGCCACAGGGAGGTTTCTAAACTTGCAGGGAGTCACACAGCTCTCTGTGGGCCATAAGTGCTGACCCTTATCATGACCTCCCCAAGTAGTATGAAGGATGGTGGGAGAGAACCGCCCAATGACAGCAGGGTTTTGGAAGTGGACAGGCAGACAGATGGGCCTGAGCAACTCAGCAACTCGGGTTCTGCATGCTCCCCAGGGAGGGCACTTGACCAGAGGACAGCAAATGCAGGCAGAGGGCCTGATGCCAGAATTGTTTTCTCAAAAGCTACCATGGAATTGCACCACCTCATCACTTCAATCTGTAGCACAATCACAGTGCATGTCATATTTGTACTCGAAAAACATCAAAGTCTAAAAAGAAACAGATTTTATGAGGCTCCTCATGTTGAAGTGGGGTTAGACTTACATTGTACAGAACGTAATTGGAAAACCAAACAAAATCAGGCTGGTGGAGAGTTTTTAAAGGACAGTAAATTGAAACACGGTATAAGAATTTTATAATCACTTAGTTATATAGTGTCCCTCTATAGGGTTTTTTGACCTCTCATCTTTCTTCAGAAGACTGTGCCCCCCATTTATCACCCTCTGCATGACCTCAGGAGCAGCCGTCTACTGGTACAGTGGCTTATTGTTTACCAGATCATCTCTGGGACAACTTGTACCTTTAAGTGTTACTCTAAATGGATGTAGAATGTCCCTGGTGATTGAGCCTAGAAGGTACAAACTTAGGAGCACACATTTTCTAACACACAAAGAATGCAAATCTGCAGCATAAGAAAATACTTGAATTAGTTACCAGGGAGAAAAAAAACAAAGTGGGAAAATGGTGATGTTGTTTGGACCTCTGTCTCAGTTCCTGCAGTGTGGTTCCTCCAGGAGAGTCTGCACTATGTGAATAATTATTTTCTTTGTTCAAGATGGATTTAGTTGGGTTCCTTCTTTTTTCAGCCAAAGAGTTCTGGCTACTGTACGTGCACTCTTCTAGTATAAAATAAAAGGAAGAAGAAGAAAAAGAAAGAAGGAAAGAGAAGGAGGAAGAAGAGTCACAGTTCCTATATTTGGACCAGCTGCAAGCCAGGAATGACTTGAAGGGATGAAGATATAAGATATTTATCAGACTTATTAGAGGTCCTAAGAAAAAAATTTCTGCAAAGCTGGGATATATGCGTAGGGTCTTTGAGGTGTACATTCATATTCCATGCTCATAAACAGAAGCACATACTCATATACATAGTTGTGAATTATGTATTTAATCTGACCTTTTTCAAGCACTGACACATTGAGACAGATGCTACTTTTCCTGAGACAGAGTCTAATATCCTGGTTTTGCCAATGGAGAGACTGACCCTTCAATAGATCATACACTATAATCCAAGCCACAAAATGAGTTAGTGGCAGAAAAGGTCTTAAACTGTCCTCTGAGCCCTCAGCTCAAGTCCTCTCTGGCTCCCAGCATATCATTCAAGCTGAGACTGGCTGGCTGTCTAGCAAGAGTTGTAGGCAAGGGGATTTCTTCTGGGTGTGAGAGATGGGACTGAATGATGGTGGCTCCTCTTCTCAATGTTTGTCTCTTAAGAGACACCAAGCCCTGACTCTGAATGCAAATCTAGAGGAAATGCAGTTCCCTAGTGCAGACTTTGAACAGTAATTGGTATTATAGGCAGGAAGCATAACAATGAAAAGCATTTAAACCTCCCGTTGTTAAGAATCTTTAGGTCAATAGCAGCATTTTAAAATCAATTTGAGGGTTTGCTGGAAGATACAAAAGAGAAACTACAATCAACCTAATAAGGTTGGATAACCCTAGTCTTGTTAATAACTACCTAAAGCTTGACATCAATCCCTTACATTGATTCTCACTTACAGTTAAAAAAAAAATGAAAAAATTAGGAAGGACACCGCATAATACATAATCTCACTGAAGCATCAAATTAGTATAAATAATGATTAAGAGTAATTGCTGCTATTATTGGAAAGCACGTCAAAAATGAAGTTTCTAAGATATCTGCCGACAACAAGGATAGGCTTGGGCAGTTTTGGAATTCAGAGAAGGGAGAGGCTAATTGGTATTGCAGAAGTACACCTAGGATAGGGAAACTGGTCCACCCAGGGAGAGAGAGACAAAGGTCAGATGGACCCTCCCCAGGGAGGAGCTGCTTCCCCATCAGTGTTGGGAGGACTGACACCACTCGCTGCTTGACATTGTGCCAGGCACGGCAAGGGCGGCAAAGGAGGTGAGTTTCGAAAGCTTCCATAGCTAGAGTGATGACGGTAAGGGGAAGCTGAACTTGAGGTCAGAATCCTATGTTTGCATCCTTCCTCCTCCAGTTGTAAGCCCTGAGTCTTCTGTATTTACCTCTCAAAATCTCAATCTCCTTACCTGCCCCAAGGAATCCTCTGCTTTCTCCCAGTTTTTGGGAGAACCATGTAAAAAAGTCTTATTATGTGTGATGTTTCCACCAAAGCGTACATAAAAGTTAGTTTTGGGTTTTTTGCTAAGGATAAGTGAATTGTTCATAGCCAGATAACTAGGAAGTAGAGGGCCAGGTTTCAACCCAGGTTATCCTGACATGGGAGCCCAACTGCCCTGCAAACCAGGCATATTTCACAGCCTTAGCAATTACATAAATAGTCCAAGGACTCTAGATACAGTGTGCACCATGGTCCCTTTGCTCCCTTCATACCCATATACAATGTGCATGCAGGCAACTCAAGTGTTTCAGCTACAGATACCATGAGATTAACTGAGTGAGTAGAATTTACTGAGTTGATTAAACTTTGGTCTCAAAGCCATAAAGTCAATGAGTTGTCAATGAGAATGCCATGGACAGGTGAATGGTACTCATTGAGCTGTTGTTCAGTTCAGTCCAGTTCAGTTGCTCAGTCATGTCTAACTCTTTGCGACCCCATGGACTGCAGCACGCCAGGCTTCCCTGTCCATCACCAACTCCTGGAGCTTTCTCAAACTCATGTCCATTAAGACAGTGATGCCATGTAATCATCTCATCCTCTGTCATCCCCTTCTCTTCCCTCCTTCAGTCTTTCCCAGCAGCAGGGTCTTTTTCAATGAGTTAGTTCTTCGCATCAGGTGGCCAAAGTATTGGAGTTTCAGCTTCAGCATCAGTTCTTCCAATGTATATTCAAGACTGATTTCCTTTAGGATGGACTGGTTTGACCTCCTTGAGATGTTGTAACTACTCCCAAATATCTTAGACTCAGAATGAAACTCTAAGCCATGTGGGAGCAAGCATTACACTTGATTTTGTTTGTCTCCATAGCCCCAATATCCAGTACTGTGCTGTTCTCTGCTCAATCACATCCGACTCTTGGCAACCTCATAGACTGTACCCCACCATGTTCCTCTGTCCACAGGAAAGAATACTGGAGTGGGTTGCCATTTCTTCCTCCAGGGAACTTCCTGACGACCCAGGGATTGAACTTGCATCTCTTGTGTCTTCTGCATTAGCAGGTGGATACGTTACTACTCGCATCATCTGAGAAGCCCCTGGCCAATACCAGCAGTCCTCAATAAAAACTTACTGAATGAGTAAATT